>SNQJ01S0205946.1:1909-16372 GCA_010110895.2 Picea sitchensis | reverse complement strand
CATCACTCTCCCCATCCAACGAATTTATTTCTCTTACTTTGCTCTGTCTTTTCTTCTCTTTTGGCCAGTTCGACCCAATCTTAGTCAACTTGTTTTTCACGCAGTTCGCACTTCATGTTTCTTTCCTTAATCTTCGCAACTTTCCATAATCAAGGGCCAGCAACCCCCCANCATGATCTATCTTCATCACTCTCCCCATCCAACGAATTGCTTTCTCTTACTTTGCTCTGTCTTTTCTTCTCTTTTGGCCAGTTCGACCCAATCTTAGTCAACTTGTTTTTCACGCAGTTCGCACTTCATGTTTCTTTCCTTAATCTTCGCAACTTTCCATAATCAAGGGCCAGCAACCCCCCAACACTCACATGTGACTTGTCCCAAGGCACTTCAGGTCTAAACCTTCTATTTTTCTTTGTCTCCAGACTGTGAGGGGAAGCCTATATTTTCTTCTTTGTCCCACCCTTCTTGCCTTGTGCAGACTATCTTTTCTGTGTCTAGTACCCAGTTTTAACTGCACCTAGTACCTAGACATGTTTTCTCATGATTCTACTAAGAGATGCGAGGCAGTTGGTTATCATAGTACAATTTCAACTGACTCCCATTCACCAAACCTTCCTTCCTTTCTCCATTCAAAATCTTCAACTGCACAGCTCCTCCTTTTGTGATGTAAGCCAGGGATGATTTTAGGGGCTAAATTTCGCTCATGGGCTAATTTTCCATGGTTTTTCCAAAAATGATATTCGTTATTTTAAAAATGATTCGCCCAAATTCTACAGAATAAAATTATTTTACCTTAAAAATCGCTAAAAATTTATAAAAACTATATAAAATCCTTAGAAATTTGAATATTTTTACAAAAATATCGCCAATCATTTATAGTTGGCATTTGAAGGATTAGTAAGATTCGCCAAGGTTTCTACATTTTAAAATAAATTTCCTTCCTTAAAATCATCCCTGATGTAAGAAACCTCATATGGCCCAATCTAATGTGTCCTAAACTTCCTTGAATACTTCATGAACTTACTGTCGTATACCAATACCAGATCTCTTTGCTTGAAGGATTTATTCTTGATGTGCCTATCATGATAGGCCTTTTCTCATTCCTTCTGTACCTACTGATGGAATCATGTAATAATTCAATCTTCTTCTAGTTCTACCAACTGCGCAAGCCTCTCTTGAACAACGCCAATGTCATCCATGTATGTGAATGCTGCAATTCTGAGACTAGGAACCAAATATTCCATAGGGAAAACTGCTTCTAGGCCATACACCAATTTAAAGGGAGTCTGCATTGTTATCTTCTTGCAATTATTTCTATAGGCCCATAGTACTAATGGTACTCTCAAATCCCAATCATCCCTGTTCACACTGCAAATCTTCATCAGCACTGTCTCCAAAATCTCATTGAAAGCTTCTACCATCCCATTAGCTTATGGAGGGTAAGGAGTACTCTTCTGATGGAAGACTTTGAATTCCTGAGTCAAAGATTCAATAGTCTTATTAATAAAGTGTGTTCCTCGATCACTCATGAGGGTCTTCGGGAATCCAAACCTGGTTATGATATCCTCAAATATAAATCATGCAGTTGTATTTGTACTACAGTCCTTGACCTCTCTTTCTTATGCCCATCTTGTCAAATACTATGTCCCAATGATGATGTATCTATCTCATGTGCGCTTCCTTGGTCAGTTTATAGGTCCCACTAAATCAATTGCCCATTTCACAAATTCCTGCAAAGTCAGTTGTGGTTCTAAAGGAATCACATCTCTTCTGGAAGGCTTCCCAACTCTTTGACATACATCACAGGCTTTATAGTATTCCTTGGCATATTTATGTAAAGTAGGCCACCATAGGCCAGCTCTAAGAACCTTCCACGTTGTTTCTTTCCATGTGTAGTGTCCTCCTGCAACGCCTTCATGTTCTTCTGCTAAAATCAGTGGTCATTCTACCTCCATAACACATCTCCTCAGGATCTCATCAGGTCCCATATTTTATATTTGTCTGGCTATAAGTGAAAAATCTACAGCGCGCACTACAAGTTGTTTCTTCCAGATGATTGTATATTCACTAGGTTCCATTCTTGTTAACATGAACTGGACTATCTCGATGAAGTGGTCATCAATCCTTTTGATGGACAACAATTTTGCATCTGGTAGTGTATCCTCCAAACTAGTAGGGTCCTCTCCATGCTCCAACGTAGAAAAATGATCATGTCCCTTGCTCCTTCTCCCTGGCTTGACCACAATCTCAAAATCATATTCCTGGAATAATAGTATCCATATGCACATTCTTCCCCCCAACACTGGCTTGTTAACTAGGTATTTCAATGCAGAGTGATCAATGAACATCTTAAAATGTCATCCCAACAAGTAGTGTTTAAACTTGTGCAGCGTGTACACCATGGATAAACCTTCTCTCTCAGTGGTAGTGTAGTTTATCTCAGCTGTAGATAGCATCCTACTACCAAAGGATAAAAGATGGTCAATATCTCCTACTCCTGGTTGTGCTAACATTGCTCCTAGTGTAATAGAATATGCATCGACATGCACATGAAATTCCTTGCTCCAATCTGGGAAAACTAGAATAGGCGCAGTAACCATTTTCTATTTCAGTGTCGAAGCTCTGATGACATTCTTATATCCATTGAAACTGACAATATTTATTTAGAAGCTTCTCCATGGGTGTTGTAATCTGTGCATAACCCTTAATTAACTTCCTATAGTATCCAGTATGTCCCAGCGCAGGGCGCACCTATCTAACTAAAGTGGGAGGGGGTATATCAACAATAATGGAAATCTTGGACAGATCTACCAGCAACCCCTACTTACACACAATATGGCCCAACATCACTCAAAAGGGTGAAAATAAGATGCACTTTTTCAGATTCAGGGCAATCTGACATTGCCTGCACTTATCCAACATTAGTCTTAAACATTCAATATGATTCTGTAATAGGCTAAAAACAATCCAATCATCAAAATATGCTTCCAAAAATTTATGTAAAAACTCCTTGAATTCTTCGACCACCACCCTGGAAAAGATGGTTGGTGCATTCTTCAATCCGAAAGGCATCACTGTGTATTGGTAGGAAACCCATTTTTTTGCAAATGTCGTCTTATGGCGATCTTCTTTAGCAATCTTGATTTGGTGATAACCTGAAAATCCACCTGTAAAGGAATATACCTCCTGTCCTCCCACATTATCTAGAACCTCATCTATGAAGGGTGTAGGGAACGGGCCATGCAAACAAGCATCATTCATCTTCCTGAGGTCTACACAAATTCTGATCTCTCCTGACTTCTTGTCTTGGACCACCATGGGGCTAATCCACTCTGACTCTTCAACAGGTTCTATGATTTCTTCTTCCAACATTTTGTCTAATTCAATCTTCACTTTCTCCTTATATTTGAGATTCAATCTGTAGGATATCTTCTTAACCAACCTTGCATCTGGTTTCAAAGGGATCTTCATCTCTCCCATGGGCCCTTTTATTCCCTTCATATTAGTGAAATTGGTTGGGAACAAGTCCTGATATTCATGCAGTAATTCTATGATCTTATCAATGGTGGCATCATCCTAGTAATCTCCAACATTAGAAAGCTTAGGTGCTTGCTCTGTTCCAATAGTAACTTTCTTGATTTTGATCGAATGTCCAATGAAAGGTAGTTTGACTCCTAGTCCTTCTACGTCTCTCTGTCCTTTCGTTTATGTGATGTGACATTCCTAGGATCATCGTCTTCGTCAGCATTAATATTGTAACATCCTTGCATTTTTTGTAGAGGTGCAGTCCATTCATCCTCTTCTTGCTCCATAGGGAGGCTAGGTTCCTTCTCAAAGAATTTTTTTTTGACAACCTGTAAAGCTTGATCCACCGTGGGATGCTGACTTTCAAATAAAAATGTAGCTACAAAGTTCTGAGTAATACCGTACCAATCTGAAGTGGTGAGGCACGGTTCTTCTTGAAGATACCAATTGATAGGAATTGTGTTTAGATTATTGATGAACTTATGCACCCATTGGTCTTAAGGAATGCTGCTACAAGCCTTCTCATAACTTCGCACATGGTCCTTCGAACATATTTGACCTATGTATCGAACTTTGCATCCTTCAATGTTGTCTAAAAATCGCGATGTCATCAAAGTGCGACATTGCATCTAGTCCGTGATGTTCCTTTTATGTGTCCCCCACCATCTTGTTGGAGTAGATTTCAAAGACTCATCCAGTGCCAACAATCTCTGTTGTACTGGTACAATTTCTTCAAATTCCAGTAAGAACGTTTCTAAGTGATTTAAACCATCAAATGTGGGTAAGTTACTTACTTCTGTGCCAATCCAACAAGCTTCCTTGGTCAATCTGGCACATCTCCATGTAGAAAATTCATACATTTTGTTCTTCCAGTTCTCCATTGCTTCTTCTGAGTCTAATGAAAATGCGTTGTCACTTCACCAACTTAAATTCCCATCTGAGGTAGGGTTAATGTAATCTTGTTTTCTTGCTGTCAATTTATATATATTCTCTAGCTCATATGTGCAGTCTTCCTCTCTGATGGGTTCTGTGTATCTTCGACCTTCATCAGGATCCAGAGGTGCAATGAACCTAAGGCCATCACCTTCAAATGTCATTCTTATTTTATTTAAGCCAATCTTAGTGGAATTGTTGAAAGCCCAATTAATTCCTAATAGCGCAGCATAAGGATAGTTATCATCAACTATCTCAATCACATCGAAGTCCAAAAATGTTCTTACCCCGTTGATGTCCATAGGGACATGCTCTAGCCTACCAAAGGGGATTACTACTTGATGATTATCCATCCTAATCCTGATAGGGGAATAGATCAACTTAGGTTTTCCCATCAGTTCCCAGGTCTGCTTCTTCATAACATTGACCTTCGAACCTAAGTCGAGGACCACATAATCTATATCATAATATCCAATTTGGGCATTAAGGTGGAGTTCCTTATTTTCCCTTCTCTTTTTAGATAGTTGATGTACTTCTTTATTTAGTAGAGGATCTACCCTTCCTATCTCATACTGTCTGATCAAATTTTGTAGTTCGTGTATGGATTTTTCAGCCTTAATCAAATTAATGCAAGTACATAATAATTCCATAAGTCTTCTTACCTCTTTTCCTTCTTTGGGCAAAGAATGCTGATCAAAGGCCAAGGGAATTCCACATTTTCTCACTTCTGGTTGTTCCTTTGATGAAGAAGCTTGATCTATTTCAAATTATTTTCTTGACTCTTCAAATGCCCACTTCTCTTTCTTTGGATTAAACTCCTGTGTCTTCTCTGTAGTTCTTCTAACTCCTAATTCTTCTGTAATCTTCCTCGGAGTCACCCTGTCTTCTCCTGTAGCAGTGCCTCCTCTAGTGATAACGATGACTCTAGGATCCATTCCGTGAGGTTCTGCTGAGATTAGTTGTACTTGTTGGTTCCCTCCTCGTATTTCCTGAAGTTTGGGTAACAACGTAGGACAATCTTCTATGACATGTTCAAATGAGTTGCAATAACTGCAAGTGGTACAAGGGTTCTGACAGTCCCTTGCCAAGTGACCTAGTTGTGTGCATTTGTAACAAATGATTTGACCTCGACCTCGGCCCATGCCTCCTCCTTGTCCTCTTCCTAAGAATCCACCATGAGGGTTGAAGTTTCCTCTTCCTGGGGAATTAAACTGCGTATTATTTCCTTCTTGCTCTACATTTCCATGAATCCTATACGCGTCTCTTGATCTTTCATGCAATAGATCATAAGCCATACAATCTTTCTCATCATGCCCCACAGATTTACAGAATGTGCAATAAAGGTTGGTAGGTTTCTGGACATATTTTTGCATGTAATAACATTCTCTAGGGTGATGTCTATTTCTACATACCTCACACCAAGGTAGAGTAACCTGCTTCAAAGGGCTTGGGGATCCTGAAGCCAATTACTCATGAAATAGAGAACTATGCTCCTTGTCGTGACCTTCTGATTTACATCTGATACACCAAATATATTCTCGTTTATCTTTTCCCTTATCATTTTTCATATCTTTGACCTGCAGTGATAAGCTAGTTAGCTGAATCAAAATTTGACTCATACCTGAGATGGACTCTCCCATAGGGGTTGATTCTAATTTCATAGTGATCTCCAATGCCTCATCTTGTGAATCGATCTTCTGTTGCATAAGAGGGACTCTGATGTGTGGTAAGAGGGAAACAATGAACCATTCCTTATTCTGTTCGTCTGGAATCTGAAAAATCAAATGGCTTGTCAGGGTCTTAAACCTCTGATCAAACTCCCAAACAAGTTCATCTACTCTTTGCTTGATTTCTTTCAACTCTGTGATGAATTGCGACTCCGACTTAGATTTCTTGAATTCTTCAATCAACACAGTCTTGATCTCGTTCAACAGTTTTGGCTATACAACTCCTTGGATGAACTTCATGTACTAGCTCAGTGTGAGGTCTCTTAGGGTAGTACTAAATTGAGCTCTCTTAACAACTTTGTTGGTGAAATTCTTAATACTCCACATAGCTTCACATAAGAACCAATGTTGATCTGGATCTTGATATCCATCTCCCCTAATGGTGGGTAACCTAATCTCATCTTCCATAGATCTTCTAGGGTTCCTGACTGAGTATGAACTGAACCAATTGTACCAATGCTCTGAGTGATCTGATAACTTGGGTTACTCTCATTACTTAATTTTGTTAAAACAACAAGAGGTGTAATAATACTTACTTCAACAGTCTATGCAATTCCTGAAGTTTCTAACTCTTCTCGGTGAGGTTCTTCAGTCTTTCCTTCTTATTCCCTAGTGGAATCTAAATGTTCCTCATTCAGTAACTCTTCTTCTTCTCCATTGTACAACCCTTCTTCCTATGTTGGTGGTTCGTGATTCTTCTCAAACAAGTTCACCAAAGGAACTTCTATAAAGGTTCTCCCACTATGCGTGTGTCCAACCTTTGTGTCGTTGTCACTGTCTGAATTCTTGAACATTATATTTTTTCAATTTGACCCACTATTGTATCTTCAGGATGTTCTTCTCATGCAATATCATCTTGATATTCAACTTCAAGAAATGTAAAATTTTTCCTCTCGACCCCTTAAAGAAATATCTCTCTGCTTGGTTATATGATTCTACTCTATCAATAGAAAAATTAGTAACCTACCCTCCAATGGTACTATCAAACCAATGTTCTACTGCTCTTGACATGACGTTATCAACTCTCTTGACCTTCTTTATCAGCACCGACGTCCAAACCACAGGTAGTCTGAGTCTGATTTCAAACTGGGCATCTGCTAATCTGGCTAGCCACTCACATTCCCAACCAATCCTCCGTGCTAATATTAGGTTTCTTATTCTGAGCTTCAATGAATTCCTTCTCTTGTTTTTCTATCCACTTTTGAATCTCTATAGTCTATGGAAACCACCTTGACATTCCCTCAAGAATATCCCAGTCCCAACAACAAAACCATTTCTTGGCATAGGGGTATACCCAGGGTTCAGTTCTAACAACGCACCAACAAACCCTAACTACTAGCCCTTTCGGCAACACCTGTGAAGTAGATGCAGTCTGACATGAAGTAGCTATAGGGGGTTGCAGGACACAGGTGTATACAACCAGAGGAAAATAAGAGTGGATCCATCTCAACACTCTCACAAAGATCTAGTTATGCTTTAACTTTCTTAAGCCTACTGCGTGAACGATATCTCAGATCTAATACAATATTGCATTAACAATATATCAGAGATCACAAGAACACAACATCAATCACACACAACAACAAGATATGCATGGTTCACCCTCTCCTAGAGCTACATCCACAAAATTGTTCTTTATAATATATTAGATGAAAGCATGAAATTCTATATGCACTCTTAGCTTTCATATCTTCCTTTCTTTCTCTTCCTCCCTTCCCTCCCTATGCACCCAGCTGAAGATCTTACAACACATACCTCTCTCAACTCACAATACTTCTTTCAACAATAACAACAATCACTCATCATACCTTAATCGACCTTATCCTAGTTCCTCTTGACCTTTATTTATACGTTACAATGATTCTCAGACAACCTTAGGCCAAAACCTAGGTGTCAAACCCTAAATACCAAAACCCTAGGTGTCTAAAACCCTAGGTCAACTTGACCCACGTTTTTAGGGCTTCACCAGCCTATCTTTCCTTCTTTATTGCGAGGTTCTCCAAAGCATACATTAGTGGATTTTTCCACTTACTGAATCGTCCATGATCCATATTCCTTACTGATCTATCTTCCTCGCTCTCCCCGTCCAACAACTTTCTTTCTCTTACTTCGATTCGTCTTTTCTACTCTTTTGGCCACTTCGACCCAATCTTAGTCAACTTGTTTTTTGCGTAGTTTGCACTTCATGTTTCTTTCCTTAATATTCACAACCTTCCATAACCAAGGGCCAACACTTCCTCATTTGCATCTTCTTTGACAAGCCCAAAAGAGAATTATGGTGGAGAGAAAATAAGTGAGAATTCTTTTTCAAACTTAGAATCAACTAAAATTGCATGTTATGATTAGAAATGAGCTTCTCAATTTGTTGTCCTTGAATAGCCACCCTTTCCTCAAGTTCTTCATTCATGATAGGATGGGATTCCAATATGTAAATTGTCGTGGATTTGATCTGTAAACCATGGATATTCCAATGAAACAATTTGACACAACATATCTTACAATATTTTGAAATATTTTATTATTCACTTTATTACCTTAGATATCAAACTTAATATTACTAAAGTAGAGCTCAAAATTATGGAATTAATTGACACTAATATGAAAGAAACAATAAAATGAACACACCATCCACACAAATGAACACAAGATGTGACTTGGGAAACCCAATATGGGAGAAAACCTAGTTATAAGGTGAGGCTTATGCTCTACTCTCTTTTTCTTAGTTATGAAATGCAAGTACAAAGGAAAGGGCACTCACTATAGAGTTTCAATGGACATCTTGGCCTGAATGACTAATATAGAATATTCTATGTTATGCTACAATATCCCACTCAATATTAGATGATATACTCAATTATGAACAATAACAATACCAAAAGAAGGGAACCCCTTATTTTCCCAGCGACCCAATATTTAAGATAGTCTAATAGTCATCTAGGGTTAGGGTTAGGATCCTTTCATGCCTCAATCCTTAGTTAGTGTTAGGGTTTTGGATCCCCTAGAATATTATTGAAATTCCACATGTGACTAGCCTTGCATGTGCGAGAAATGGGAGATGATGTGGAATCCACTCGGTACCATGGTGGTAAAAAAGGTAGGTAAACTTATGGGAGGAATAATTTTCACATAAAAACTACAATTGAGGTGATTTTTAGACCGTTGGAAATATTTCGATGTGTATAATAGTTTCAAGGGGATAGAAGTTATGCTTGCAAATTTTTAACCTCAAAAAGTGTTGTTTGATGCCTCAAACTGGATCTAGAAGTTTCCAAACCCAAAATCACCAAACTAGGACTTGCCCTACAATGGCACTTGCAAACCAATTCCTCCATTTTTTCCACCCAGAAAATACCATGATAATGAAAAATTATATAATTATATATTTTGGATTGTACCTTTCCTTATAGGGAGACATTTGGTCCCCTAAATATTTCACTAAATGAATTGAGGAAAATTTTCCTCTACCTTCTCCCTAGAGTACCATTTGGCCTTGTCTAGAAGTTTCCCTTTCAATCCAAATTTCCAAAGTTTATTTTTCCCTTGTATAGTAGTTTTGGATTTCTTCTATAAGACTGCATATTTTTCCAAATCTACTTAATCTTCTGGTGCTAAGTTCTCTATGGTAAGTAGGACATGCTCATTAATTTCCTGATCAGGCTTGGAAGGCTCATAGAGTTTCATATTTTCCACATTCACTAGAGGGTAAATGTGCATATATGGGAATATATAGGGGGTAGATTGAGTCTATAGGAATGATCTCCAACCTTCTCCAATACTTCAAAATAACCATACTACAGATCCTTAATATTCATACCAAGACCCCATAATATTTCTTTGTTCATATGTAACCAAAATCTGTGTCCCACCTTGAATTGTTTCTCAATTTTGTGTAGATCATGTCAAGCCTTGTACTTTTCCTCTAACTTATTCAATGTATCCTATACTTGCAAATTTATTTGCCTAATATTTTGAACAACAATTTCTACTTTCAATGCATCTCCTATGATGTCTTCCATCACTTTTCCTTGTTTTCCATAGACAACACCCAAGGGAAAAGGTGGAAAATTCCCAAATCAAGTTTCAAAAGGGGACTTACTGGTAGAAGTGTAGATTTATAGAGTCTTGGATGTAAATCAATTTTTCATCCTAGGTATTTGGATGCTTCTGATTGTGACCCCTCAAAAGTTAAACCAATGTCATGTTGACTAATTCTATTTTCCCATTTGTTTTTGGATGGAAACTTGTATATATCTTCAACTTGGTGTCCATGTTCTACCAAAGTGTAGTACAAAAGGCATTGAAAAATATGGTATCCCTATCTAAGATGGGGCTCCTTAGTATCCCAAAGTGCACCTAGACCTTTTCAAGGAACATGTTTGTTAATTCTTGTACTTTGATGGTATTTTGAAAAGGCATAAGAATGCACATATTGTTGAACCTATCAACTACCATAAACATATAGTCATGTGCCTTTCTAGTTGTTGGAAAACCACCGACGAAATCCATGGAGATGTTATCCCAAGTTCTAGCAGGTGCAAGTAAACATGGTATAAACCTTTATTTTGGTTACTAGACTTGCTAGTATAGAAAAATATGCACCCTATAGTAAACCAAGGTACATCTTGTTGCATCATGGGCTGATAGACATATCTTTGTAAGTTGGAAATTGTCTTCCCAACACAAAATGTCTTGCAACCTTAGAGGTGCGATCCTCTTTGATAAGATACAATTTTTCACCTTTAGGAACATGAAGCTTTTCTAGCTTGGAGAGAAACCCATTATGGAGATGATAGTGATCCTTACCATCACCTTATTCCACATGAATTTGGCCATGTAGCTGTTGAAACACCTATTTAATGTCCTCATCTTCCATGTATGCCTCTTTGAATGCATCATGGGTAAACGACTCCATGTGTCTAAGAGTTCCCAAAGATGCAATCTTGGATGTGGGTTTCCTTGAAAGCATGTATTCCATATTATTAGTGTCCCCCTTCTTATATTTGATCACTAGATGAAATTGCTATAAAAACCCATTCACTTGTAGTGTCTAGTTTGTTGAATCTTACTCTAGGCTTGCAAATACTATAGTGATTGGTGATCAATGTGGACAATGGTTTCCTTTCCCATCAGATAGTTCTTCCACTTCTTAACAGCTTTAACTAGTGTGTAGATTTCCTTATCATATGTATGGTACTTCAGGAATCCACCATGAAACATTTCAGAATGATAGAATACCATATTGACTCCCTACATCAATATTTCTCCCATAACATATCCACTTGCAACTTTCTCCACTTTTAAAGGATTCTACAAATCAGAAAATGCAAGATCTGGTGAAATCCGTTACAACAATGTTATGGGGGTAAGAACATTTGGAAAATGTACCAATGTCATGTCAGCACAACATCCCCTTCAGTTTAGGCCAGCTACCTAAATCCATAGGGGGTCATGATAATCTAGTGCCAGTCAAGTAGCAATATCCCTTAAGAATATTTAATAATAAAATAGGGCATCATACACCACAATATAGAGAGGGTTGTAAGATGATTAATAGGTTCTTAAATATGAAATAGAATATGATACAACAGATAATACCAATCGACACTATAATGCCACTCTTTGGATGAAGAAACACACACCTTTTACCGCACAAGAGTAAGATTTAATCACATAAACCAAGAACAAATGACATACTTGAGTTACCTATTGGATGTATGTTGAAAAGTGGACAAGCTTGTTGATGTTAAAAATTTTTAGAATCTGATATATGATAGATAACGCAAACAAAATGAAGATTTTAGGTGAGGAAAAACACCCCAAGAGTTCCTAAAGCACTTGTAATGATAAACCTTGGGTACTTTGTCTAGGGAAATGAATACAATATGAAAAAAAAACCCAAAAATTTATGATTGCAAGTATAAATGAATAATAACTATGCAATTATCTCAAACTTGGAAAGAAAGGTGGTGAATCCCCCTAGGGCTTCACCAAAAATATCCAAATTGAAATATAATCATTGATTGTTGAGTTTTCTATGGCATAGAATGTTTTC
The DNA here is from genome assembly GCA_010110895.2 of Picea sitchensis. Classification (NCBI taxonomy): domain Eukaryota; kingdom Viridiplantae; phylum Streptophyta; class Pinopsida; order Pinales; family Pinaceae; genus Picea; species Picea sitchensis. The sequence continues at coordinate 4,138 of SNQJ01S0205946.1, read as the reverse complement.
AGGAGTATTCATAAAAAATACAGTGTTATATAACTTAGGAGATGAATTTAACCATTATATTGTGTTATATAACCTTGATAAACAATCCAAGAATGAAATATAACCTAGAGTAGGGTTAGAATGCTCCTTTTAGGATTAAACCCTAGCTATGGGATTTCACCAATTCTGTTTTTTCTTGTTGTAGTTAAATTCACAAAATTAGTAAATACCATAAATCATCCCACAAATTGTTAGATAAAAATTTTAAGAATGAATGTGTTGGGATACTTTTCCTTGTTATAGTTAAAGATCAACAATTTACCGTAAACCCTTGGACAAAATTTTCTAAAGAACGAAAATAACCCATTAACCATGCACTAGACTATGAATATTTTTTTTTATGGTATATATTTCATAATTTTTTGTATTTTTATATTTATATGAAACAAAAGAAAATAATTTGAGTTTTTAGGGGTTTTGGTTGGTTTTTGGTAGTGATCTTAGTGCCTTTTTTCTAATGAGGGATTATGTGTTCAAGAAGTATGCCCCTCTAAGAATTGGTTATACAATGTTTATGGAATACACTAGGATACTAGGGCCTCAAGTATAGTAGTCTCTTGTCTAATAAAGATAAATGATGAAAACCAAGGCTCTACAAGAAGGTTTTCCCCAAGGGAAGGCCTTAACCAACAAGATCAACAATAGATTGGAAATAAAATGTAAAACCATTGCTAAGGATCATAAAACAAATCAATACAATAGATTGAGCACTTACCAAATTGATTAAGGAGAATGGAAGAGATACAAACCCTAGATGTCCTCCTTATAAGTGATACACAATATCCTTCAATGGATCGATATTTATATCTTTAGTAGAAGTATTCTATAATCAAAAAATATTTTATGAACCAAGAAATATAGAGCTTAAAAAATTGACATGAAAACACCAAGAAAATATCTTCTATTAATGGCTTATGAGAATGATCTCCAACAATTCATAACGATTTGGAATGATAGGAGGGCATTTATTTATAGATGACACTCACAACTCCTTCTCATTATTGATTCCCTAAATCTAGGTTAAGGAATCAAAACAAAAGTGACTGGTCATCCACACATCTTGGAGACTAAGTCAAACTACAATCAAATGACACTTTACATGCTTAAAACCTTTCAAAAAGAAGGTGATGTCACCCTTCTAGGAGATGCAATTTTCTTTAGGGTGCAAAGTTCCATCTAGAATGCACTCGAGAAGCCTTAAAATGACGTAATGAATGATTGTTGTCCACTTTATCCTCACCATCCACCTCAAACAAGTGAAACAACCTCTCCAAAATTCAAGAGGCATCTAAATTGGACGGATCCTCCATTTGGGCTATTAATTCTTCAAATCATATTATCAGTTATCTCCACATCATCCAAATCACATTAATTGAGTGCCATTTCATATTCTCAATATGAAACATGACTTAAGTGACCTCCATTTCATCCAAGTGGGCTCAAAATAACCCCACGAATGTCATAAGATTCCACATGTGTGGGTTGACCTTCATTAGTGACAAAAATAATCTCAAAGTTTACAAAATTATGAGAGAGATCTAGCATATTCAACATGGAATGTGTATAGGGTGTCCATGTGGATCCAAATAGTTCATTTGTGCCTCAAAGAGTTTGATCAATGACTCAAGAACTGTGAGACTTCCTTGGGAAACCTAGAATTGGATAATAATGTGTAGAATCACCTCCAAGGGCTCATGATCAAAGTGTGGTACATACATAAGAAAAAGAGGTTCCATTTAGGGTAAAATAGGTGTGATAAACCATAGGTGGGACAACCCTTATAAAGAGCAATCACATTTACATAGAAAATAAAATAAGTGAGTAGTTAGGGCTCCCGTAAATCATGTATCCAAGTAGATCCACCTCAGAATTCCCTAATACCTACCCAAGACATAAACTATCGACTTGATGGGATTTACCACCAACAAGGGATAGTTGGTTGAAGTAATAAAACCAAGAACCTTGAGAATGGGGACTAAAAGGAAATTCCATAACCATCCACATAAGGGGATATAGGCTACCAACTAAACCAACACTTGTACATCAATCATCCCAACATGGACACATACAAATAAATTGTTAATGTTTATGCCATTATTATAGTTCTTTGCATTTCAATAGATAAGAGCATCATAAGAACAAGATCACTGAGAAATACACATTCACAAGAGACACAACATTTATCCTGGG
>SNQJ01S0205945.1:0-16266 GCA_010110895.2 Picea sitchensis | reverse complement strand
AGTAGTAATCAATATTAAGCACATCTAATCATTTAGCACATAGCATCAGCTTAGATCTAACATTCATTCACCTCATAAAGCACTAAGCATTCATACATCTATCTATCACACATATAGATAAATGCACTAAGAAGATAAACATCATAAACAATATCAAGAACATTTCACAAATCACATCAACATAGGAGATACACGGTTCACCCCAGTGTGGGGTTGTGTCCACCAATCTTTGTCTCTTCTTATTAGTCTCTTACAATATTCTTACATGCACCAAGCCACAAAGCCAACTCTACCTAGGATAGGAGATCTGGCACACCTCATCGTATCCTCCTTCCCTGAGTTGGATCAAAGGACAAATCCTTACACAGTCTGTCTACACCAAGCACTTACAAAACGCTTGCATTTAGCTCTGCAAGCCTTAAAAATATTCTTGCACATAGCTATTATTAGCACTAAGCCATATACCCTTCCTTACATCATCTATATACTTATTTATACATTACAAAAAGGGCCTAAACATGGGTAAGACCCATGGGCCGACATCCCATACCCGTTACATAAACCCTAAAACCCAAAAAGCCCGCAAAAAGGGAGAGATCATGTGATCTCCACTTCACTTGGGCACTCCATCTTTGACCAGCCTGTCGAAGTCCAGAAAATGGTCAATCATGACCAAGTTTCTCCCAAAACTTGGTCGAGGGCCAATAATGCCTGCAGTTCCAATGAAAAAAATAATGCACACAGTATCAAGAAAGGAGAATATGGTGCACAAATGTAGGTAGCATTTCAATCTGAAGAATATGATTATTCTTGGTTATGGAATTTCATATTTGGACACTTGAAATTTGGAGGTATGAAGCTGCTACACACAAAGGATATGGTAAAAGTTTTACCATTGATTGAAAAAATAGAAAGGATATGTGAAGGTTGCATATTTGGAAAGCAACATAGAGAGTCATTTTTAGTTGGAAATTCTTACAAAGAAAAAGCTCCACCGAAAATTGTACATTCATACATTTGTGGACCAATGCAAACATCATCCATAAGAGGGAGTACTTATTTTCTAACATTCATTAATGATTTCTCAAGAAAGACATGGATTTATTTTCTAAAGAAAAAATAGAACGCATTGGGTTGTTTTCAATAGTTTAAATCACTTGTGGAGAAGAAGAGTGGTTATTAGATTAAATGCCTAAGAACTAATAGAGGGGGAGAATGCATTTCAAGAGAGTTTCAGAAATTTTGTAAAGTTCATGGAATCTACGATCAATTTACTATGCAGTGTACACCACAACAGAATGGTGTTGCAGAGAGAAAGAACAAAACCATCATGTAGATTGTGCGCATTATGTTGGCAGCCAAGCATTTTTCAAATGAATATTGGGTTGAGGAAGTCGCAACTGTAGTATACATCATGAACATATGTCTGAAAAATATTGTGAAGAAAAAAGTTCCTCAAGAATCCTAGACAAGTATGAAGCATAATGTGGCGCACTTAAAAGTTTTTGGTTGTGTCACATATGCACATGTTCTAGATGAGCTCAGAAAGAATCTAGACAACAAAGGATAGAAATATATATTTGTTGGGTACTCTAAAGATACAAAATCATACAAGTTGTATGATCCTATTGCAAGAAAAGTCATAATCAATCGCAATGTTCAGTTCCTGGAGAATGAAGCATGGAATGGAAACATAGCAGAGACAGTCATAATTATTGATGCAATGGAGCATGATGGCATAGTGGCTCAAACACCTTGTACAATTAAGTGCGCAGCCTCTTATACACCTGGCACTGTGATGCAAATCATAGCACAAAATACTCTAGTAAGAACAACAGGTGCACAGTCTACACCTAGAGTGCAACAAACATCAACAAGCAATCCGAGTAGTTCTACATCCTCAAATCCAATTTTAGAAAGTTTTTTACCAAGGAAGACAAGAAGTCTGTGAGACATATATAATGAGGACACAACAAATTCATTTTCAATTTTTTCTCTGTTTTCACAAATAGATGATCCATTAACTTTTGAAGAAGTTGTCAAATATAATGTATGGGAACAAGCCATGCATGAAGAAATCAGATGTATAGAGAACAATCAGACATGGAAATTGGTACACGTTACCTAAAGAAAAGGATGTGATAAGTGTGAAGTGGATTTATAAGACCAAGCAAGATGCAGAAGGAAATGTGCAGAAGCACAAAGTAAGGTTAGCTGCAAGAGGTTTTACACAACAACCTAGAATTGATTTCAGTGAAACATTTGCACCAGTTGCGTGCATGGGCACAATCAGACCTGTGTTATCCATTGTCATGTAGTACAAGTGGCTATTTTATCGAATGGATGTAACGTCAACATTTTTAAATGAACACTTAGAATAAGAAGTGTATATAGAACAACCACAGGGTTATGAGGTTCCAGGAAAAGAAGAAAAAGTGTACATATTAAAGAAATAATTGTATGGTTTGAAGCAAGCTATGAGAGCTTGGTACAGTTGGATAGATTCCTATCCTACACAAAATGGATTTCAGAGAAGTGAAAGTGATCCAGGTGGATATCGGTGGCCACCCACATTTTCCAACTCGGTCAAAATAGTTTTCTGGAATTTTTGGCAATTTACTATTTTTAGCAGTTTTAAATTCTAATGACATTTTTTATCCAGGTGGATATCGGTGGCCACCCACCTCTTCCAACTAGCTCAAAACTATTTTCTAACAATTTTGGCAATTTACTGTTTTAGCAATTTTAACTTTTGGGGCCATTTTGAGGGACTAAATGAAGTTTTTTCGGGATCAAGATTCTAAATGATAAACAAAGGCATGATTGATCCCCCAAAATTAATCTCCTCAATGATACCTTTCCAATGGGATATCATACGCCTAAAACGGAGATCGTATGCAAAATTTATGACCCCGAGAAGTTGATGTACTAACTTACCCAAACGGGGCCCACATGACTTTTGGCGCTTCATCTCCTAGGGTTAGGTTTTTTGATGTCTAGGGTTTTTGGATTTCCTGTTTATTACAAAAATTCCTTTAAAGCCTCATTTTAATCATGTTCTTGTGAATGAGTGCAACCATCACATCTCTTCTCAGAGATAAGCCGCCACCATTCCAGCAAGCTTGTTTAATCTACATTTTATAGTTTCAGCTTATTTCCTTATTGAATAGAAAACCAGTTTTATTGTATCTCTGTTATTTTTTGTTAAGCACATGTTAATAATATGTAGTCATTTCATTCAACTCATAAAATCTAGATCAGTGGTATCAGAGCGCTCTTCTCCTTGTCGTCTTAATGCATGTCCCCAACGAGGTCGGAGTACAAAGAGTTGGGTCTCAAGCTTGTTTCTCTTGAGGACAAAAGCTCTTTCACACCCAAGAGACCTCTCATGGTAGGATAAAAGGAAGATGATGGGAAAGGATATCCTTTCAAATTATTGATTGAGGAATCCCTCACGCAACAAAGGAATGAGATGATGGATAGTTTCATGCAAATCCTTCGACGACTCTCAACATGTGATACATCTTCTTCAAGATGAGGCGCCAGCCCCTTCAAGGTACAAATAAACTTCGATATTTCTATATTTGAAGGTTATATAGACGCATATGTTGTATACAAGTGATTGAATCTACTAGAAGGGTATTTTTCTATCCATAACTTTTTGAATAGAGAAAACATTACTTTTGCGCTCCTCAAAGCCGTTCCCCATGTCAAAGATTGGTTGGAAAATTTCTTTGAGAAAAAGTAAATAGAGGAACACTCATTATTTATAGTCACCACCACCTAGGATTCATTCAGGGATGCTATTAAGTAACAATACTACCATGTCGGAATTTATGATGACCTGTATACCAAATGGACCACACTACGACAAGAAAGAGACCAAGCAGTGCTAGATTTCATGAATATCTTTCATACCTTGTGCACCAAGATGGGTATCAAATATTCAAAGCGACATCTAGTGCTCAAGTATATTGGTTCTCTACATAGATACATCTAGACTGAAATGAAATTTTTGGACATCTCATCCTTGGGCGCGACCTACTAATATGCCGTCAAAATCGAGCAGAATCTCAAACAGAAGACGTGGAAATTTGGGCCTGGGAACCCCGCACAAAAAAGCTAGGAAAGGGAAGCCCCAACCCACAGAACAAAGGATAGAGAAAATATGGACAGTATCAGGACAACCAGTCTAAGCCACAAGCAAAGAAGGACATTGGAAAGACAAAAAAAGATACCTTGAAGTGGTGCAACTTCCATAAGAGCCCTTGGCATAACACTGTTGACTGCCGCTCAAAGTAGTCGCTGGTGGCCAAAGTGAAAGCCTCTGACTCAGATGTAGGTTCATACTATGAAAAAGAACCATAAAGGGTAAGATGGATCATTGACGTGGAACCCAGTGCCATCGTTGCTACCACCAAGCTCCAACCTGCTGAACCAGATGAGCCAGAAGAAGGAGAACGCCTCTTCCATTCAGATATGTGGGTAAAAGGCACCATGATGCACTTCATCATGGATAACGGTAGCCAGAAGAACCTCATCTCAGTAGAGGTCATCAAGCGACTATCCCTGCTGACAAAACCGCACCCACAACCCTACACCATTGGATGGCTCCGCCAAGGAAGCGATATCCGTGTCAACCAACAATGTCGATTGTCGTACAGCATCAAGCCCTTCAAAGATGAGGTATTGTGTGATGTTACTCCTCTCGAAGTTCATGATGTCATTTTTGTCCAACCTTATTTAATTAAAATTCATGTTGTATATGAGTCTAGGCCTTGCAGTGTTATTATTACATTGAACAGGAAATTGTACAGGATACCCGAGGCAGTCTCACATAGTGCTATCTCCTTAATCTCTGCTAAGCAATGCATGAAGTTCATATATCATACGAGGAATTTTTTATTCTTCATGATTCACTATTAGAATAAGTGAAAGATAACGGCCACATCCATGGTCTTCGTGGTTGACCTCTCCACATAGCAGAAGCAAGTAGATAAGGTCATGGAAGAATACTCAGATATCTTCTCCTCACCTACCAGGGTACCTCTGCACTACTAGGTCAAGCACCCCATCGATCGGAACTCTGGTGCACCGCTGCCCAATGGGCCAGTCTATTGCTACTCTCTGTTAGAGAATGAGGAGATCAAGTGACAGATCCAAGAACTACTCTAGAAGGGGCACATCCATCCCATCTCATCACCTTGTGGGAACCCAATCGTGCTGGTACAGAAGAAAGATGGAACTTGGAGACTCTACATTGATTATCGAGCTCTAAATAAAATCATAGTCAGAAGTCGATACCTGATTCCCTGAATCGACGACCTCCTTGATCAATCAAGGGGGACAAATACTTCAGTAAGATTGATCTAAAGTCTGGTTACCACCAAGTCCTGATAGAACACACAGATGTATGGAAAACTGCCTTCAAGTCAAAGGAAGGCCTTTTTGAATGGTTGGTCATGCCCTTTGGTTTGAAAAATGCTCCAGCCACTTTCATGAGGATGATGGATGATATCCTGCAACCATTCACCAATACTTTTGTAGTGGTGTATCTCGATGACATTCTCATTTACAACAAGACTTGGGCCAAAAACTTGCAGCATATTCAACAGGTTATGCACACCCTACGACAACACAAGCTATATGCCAACTTGGAAAAATGCTCCTTTGACATGGACAAGGTCCATTACTTGGGATACATAATTGATTAGCATGGTGTACATGTGGATCCAGGCAAGATCCAAGTCATCTGTGACTGACTAGCCCTGACCACACTCATTGAGCTTCAGAGCTTCTTGGGCCTTGCCAATTTCTACCACAGGTTTGTGTTTGGATTCTCCCATATTGCATGGGCCCTTAGCCAAATAACCAGGGGTGGTTGTAAGGTGAAATTTGCGTGGGTTCGGTCCCAAAAACAAGCGTTCAACAATTTAAAGCAGCGCTTGTGCTCATCCCTAGTACTTTCACTACCAGACCTGTAACAACCCTTTGAGATCGAGATAGATGCTTCAGACTATGCAGTGGGCGTCGTTTTCACTTAGCACGACCACCCCGTGGCCTATCATAGTGAGACAGTATCAGATGTTGTCCATAAGTACCCTAATTACGACAAAGAAATGTACTCCATTGTGCAATCCTACTGCCAGTGGAGACATTACATTCTTGGGAAGGAGACAATCATCCACACTGATCATAAACCATTGCAGTTCATGTAGACACAAGGAAAATTGTAGAATGATCGCCATCAAAAGTGGTCCACATACTTGTAGCAATTCCACCTCAACATCAAATATAAAACAGGAAGCACCAATCGCGTCACTGATTTCCTCAGCAGACCTCCATTCATGGCACTCACCATGGTGCTAGACTCATGCATCCATGAGACCTATGGATGGCCCCAACTCTATGAGATAGACCCGGACTTCGCCACCACCTACCAAATGTTGGGTGAAAACGCAGTTGTCGATAATTTCCATCTTCAGGATGGGTTGTTGTGTCTTCTGGCCCATATCTATGTTCCATAAAGAAAGCGAGTGAAGCTAATCTAGGAATCCCACTACATTCAGGTGGCAGGACACTTCGGCGTCAAAAAGATAGTGGCGACACTACATAAACATTTCTATTGGACGAAACTTCGACAAGAGGTCAGCAAGTATATCAGGTCTTGCACTGCCTGCGCTATTGCCAAAACCACCACTAAGAAACAAGGCCTATACACCCCTCTTCCTACTTCTGACAAGCCATGGGAATCCATATCAATGGACTACATGTCAAGCCTCTCATCCACCAAGTGGGGAAATGACTATGTTTTTGTGGTTTTTGATCGCTTTTCTAAGATGGCGATTATGGTTGCCTGCAAGAAGAACATCACAGTAGAGGCCACTACCAATATCTTCTTTGAACGAGTCTGGGTACATTTTGGAATCCCACAAACCATTGACTCGGATCGAGACAGTCGATTTATCAGCACATTCTGGTCGAGCCTCTGGTCACTTATGGACACCAAGCTCACCAAATCCATGGCCTTCCAGCCCTAGACAGATGACCAAACTTAGGTAAGCAATCTAATGATCGTGCATATCCTTCGCATGTATAATTCAAAGAACCCTCGCACATGGGATGAGGGCCTTCCCTATGTCCAAAATAGTTACAAGCAAGTCGTACATAGCTCAACTAACCACAACCCCTTTTAGGTGGGGTTGGGATTCCAACCATTGGGTCCCATAGATGTTGCACTTCCCCTTGTAGTTACCTCGACCGACTCATCTCCTGCTCCAACTGAAGCTGACAAATCCACCCGGTTCATTGAGAATATCCAACACATCCACCAACAGGCTCATGATATCCTATAGAAGTCCAATGACAATTACAAGTAGTGTGATGATCAACATCGAGTGCCACATAAGTTTCAGGTGGGAAACAAAGTTTGGTTGCACTTGCAGAAATAATGCCTTACAAGACCCCATCGAAAGATTCACCCACTCTGTTATGGGCCATAAACCATCACCAAGGTCATGGGGGATAATTCTTTTGAGCACAACATTCCTCCTTTCCTTGGCCTGCACCCAGTGTTCAATGTGGATCTCCTTTGCCCTTATTTCCCACCATTATTGGACACCTCAGACGTAGAAAAGTAGCTGAAACCAACAAAGATCAACCCCGAATGCATACAACAGGCATCCAATGATCAGATTGTGGAAACACAAATCATGGTCACTCGACAACAAAGGATCCAACTTTATCGAGTTGTCAAAGCAGGGCAACTCCTGCACCAAGGCAAGTGGCTCACCCGGGGCCAAATTCAGCAAAACTTTCCTCATATGATGGGGAAACTCAACATAATGGATAACATTTCTTCCTAAGAAGGGAGGATTGATCCATGTGGATATCGGTGTCCACCCACCTCTTCCAACTGGCTCAAAACAGTTTTCTGGCAATTTATTATTTTTAGCAATTTTAACTACCGGGACCATTTTGAGGGCCTAAATGAAGGTTTTTTAGGATAGATATTTTAAATGATATCCTAAGGAATGATTGAGCCGCCAAAATAAATCTCCTCGATGATACCTTCCAACGAGCTATCATACGCCTAAAACAGAGATCGTATGCAAAAGTTGTGACCCTGGGAAGTTGATGTACTAACTTACCCAAACGGGGCCCCCATGACTTTTGGCACTTCATCTCCTAGGGTTAGGTTTTTGGATGTCTAGGGTTTTTGGAATTCATGTTTATTGTAAAAATTCCTTCAGATCCTTATTTTAATCATCTTCTTGAGAATGAGCACATTCGTCATATCTCTTCTCAGAGATAAGCCGCCACCATTCCAGCAAGCTTGTTTTCCGTTGCATTTTATAGTTTCATCTTATTTCTTTATTGAATAGAAAGTCAGTTTTATTGTATCTTTGATATTCTATGTTAAGCATATTTTAATAATCTGTATTCATTTCTTTATGCTCATAAAATCCAGATCAGTGGTATCAGAGCGATCTACTCCTTGTCTTCTTAATGCATGTCCCCAACGAGGTCAAGGTACAAAGAATTGGGTCTTGACCTTGTTTCTCTTGAGGACAAAAGCTCTCACATGCCCAAGATACCACTCATGGTAGAATAAAATAAATATGACGAGATAGGATATCCTTTCAAAATGTTTCTTGAGGAATCCCTCACGCAACAGAGGAAGGATATGATGGATAGTTTCACGCAAATCCCTCGACGACTACCAATAGGCAACGCATCTTCCTCGAGCGGAGGCACCACCCCCTTCAAGGTACAAATAAAGTTCAATATTCCTATATTTAAAGTTTAGATAGAAGAATATGTTGTAGACAAGTGACTGAATCTACTAGAAGGGTATTTTTCTATCCATAACTTTTCGAATAGAGAAAATACTACTTTTTCACTCCTCAAAGTCGTTCACCATGTCAAATATTGGTGGGAAACTTTTTGTGAGGAAAAGGAAACAGAGGAACCCTCATTATTTGCAGTTGCAACCACCTAGGAATCCTTCAAGGATGCTATTAACGAACAATACTACCCTTTTGGAAGTTATGACGACTTGTATACCAAATGGACCACACTACGACAAGAAAGAGACCAAGCAGTGCCAGATTTCACAAATATATTCCATACCTTGCACACCAAGATGGGTATCAATGATTCAGAGTGACATATGGTACTCAAGTATCATCGTGATTTTCATAGATACATTGAGACCAAAATGGAATTTATGGACATCTTGTCATTAGGCGCGGCCTACTGATATGACATCAAAATTGAGTTGAAGCTCAAAAAAAAGACGCAGGAAAATCTAGGAAGGGGCAGTCCCAACCAACAAAACAAAGGACAAAGAAAATATGGATAGTATCAGGACAACCAATCCAAGACGAAAGGAAAAAAGGACACTAAAAATATAAATAAATATATCGGGAAGTGGTGCGACTTCCATAAAATCCCTTGGCATAACACTGTTGACTATCCCTTGAAGTAGTCGCTGGTGGCCAAAGTGAAAGCCTCTGAATCAGATGCAGGTTCTAACTCTGAGTTAGAACTAGAAAGGGGAATATAGATCATTGACATGGAACCCAGTGCTATTGTTTCTACCACCAAGCTCCATCCTGGTGAACCAGACGATCCAGAAGAAGGCGAGCACCTCTTCCATTCACATATGTAGGTAAAAGGCACCCCGACGCAATTCATTGTTGATACCAGTAGCTAGAAGAACCTCATCTCAGCAGAGGTCATCAAGCAGTTGGGCCTACCGACAATGCCACACCCACAAACCTACACCATTGGATGGATCTTCCAAGGAAGCGATCTTTGTGCCAGCCAACAGTGTCGATTGTTGTATGACATCAAGCCCTTCAAAGACGAGGTATTGTGTCATGTTTCTCCTCTCGAATTTTGTAATGTTATTTTGGGCCAACCTTATTTATGGAAATGTCATGTTGTATATGAGTCTAGGCCTCATAGTGTTATTATTAGTTTGAAAAGGAAATTGTACAGGATACCCGAGGTAGTCCCTCCTAGTGATATTTCTTTTAGCTCTACCAAGCAATGCAGGAAGGTCATCTCTCACACCAGGAAATTTGTCTTCTTCGTGATTCGCTCTCAGAGTGAGAAATTTTGTAGCCACATCCAAGGCCTTTGCAGTCGATATATCCACACAATAGAAGAAAGTGGATAAGGTCGTGGAATAATACTCAGATATATTATCCTCTCCTACCGGGGTACCTCTACACTACTAGGTCAAGCATCCCATCGATCTAACCATAGGTGCACCACTACCCAATGGGCCAGTCTACCACCACTCTGTTAGAAAATGAGGAGATCAAGAGGCATATCCAAGAAATTCTCCACAAGAGGAACATATGTCCCAACTCATCATCGTGTGGGAGCCCAATCGTGTTGGAGCAAAAGAAAGACGGGACATGGTGACTCTGCATTGATTACCGAGCCCTGAATAAAATCACAGTCCAAAATCGGTACCCAATTCCCCGAATAGACGAACTTCTTGATCATCTCATGGGGGACAAATACTTCAATAAGATTGATCTAAAGTCTGGCTACCACCAGGTCCCAATAGAACAGACAGATATATGGAAGACCGCCTTCAAGTCAAAATAAGGTCTTTTTGAATGGATATTCATGCCCTTTGGTTTGACAAATGCTCCAGCAACGTTTATGAGGATGATGGATGATATCCTATGACCTTTCACCAATAATTTTTTCATGGTGTATCTGGATGACATCCTCATCTACAATAAGACTTGGGTGGAACACTTGCATCATATTCAATAGGTTTTGCACACCCTCCGGCAGCAGAAACTATATGAAAACTTGGAAAAATGCTCCTTCAGCATGGACAAGGTCCAGTACTTAGGCTACATCATTTATCAACATGGTGTGCAAGTGGATCCAGCCAAGATATAGGTCATCCATGACTGGCTAGCCCCAACCACACTCACTGAACTTCATATCTTCTTGGGCCTCGCCAATTTCTATTGCAGGTTCATGTTGGGATTCTCTCATATCACATCATCCCTCAGCCAAGTAACCAAGGGTGGTAGTAAGGAAAAATTTGTGTGGGGCATTTCCCAACAACAAGCCTTCAATGAATTGAAGAAGTGTTTGTGCTCATCCCCAGTAATTTCATTATTGGACCTACAACATCCCTTTGAGATCAAGACAGATGCTTTAGACTATGTTGTGGGCATCATTCTCACTCAACACGGCCACCCCATGGCATATCATAGTGAGACACTATCAGATGTTGTTCGTAAGTACCTTACTTACAAAAAAGAAATGTACTCCATTGTGCAAGCCTACCTCCAGTGGATACCTTACATTCTTGGGAAGGAGAAAATCATCCACACTTATCACAAGCCACTACAGTTCATGAAGACCCAAGGAAAATTGCAGAATGACCACCATCATAAGTGGTCCACATACTTACAACAACTCCACCTCAACATCAAGTATAAAATAGGAAGTACCAACCTTGTCGTTGATTGCCTCAGCCAACCTCCAGTCATGGCACTCACAACTGTGCTAGACTCTTACATCCATGAGACCTCTGAATGCCCCCACCTCTATGATACATACCCTGAATTATCCACCACCTACTAAATGTTGGGCACCAACTCAGTGGTCGTTAATTTCCATCTTCAAGATGGGTTGTTGTGCCATCTGGACCATCTCTACGTTACATCAAGTGCGTGCATGAAATTGATTTGGGAAGCTCACTATAGTCAGGTCAAAGGAAACTTTGGCATCAAAAAGATAGTAGCAGTGTTGCAAAAACATTTCTACTGGCCGAAACTTCGACAGGATGTCGACAAGTATATCAGGTCCTGCACCACCTGTGTTATTTCCAAACTGACCACTAAGAAAAAAGGACTATACACCCCTCATCCTACTCCTGACAGGCCATGGGAATACATCTCAATGGACTACATGTTGGGCCTCCAGTCCACCAAGAGGGGAAATGATTGTGTTTTTGTGGTTGTTGGTCACTTTTCCAAGATGGCAATTCTAGTCGCCTATAAGAAGAACATCACAGCAAAAGCCACTACCAAGCTATTCTTTGAAAAAGTATGGGTACATTTTTGGATCCCACAAACCATTATCTCATACCGCGATAGTTGGTTCCTCAACCCATTCAGTTCAATCCTCTGGTCACTACTGGATACCAAGCTCACCAAATCCACTGCATTCCACCCCCATACAGATGGCCAAACTGAGGTCGTCAATCGTATGATCATACATATCCTACTCATGTACAATTCAACACACCCCCACACATAGGATGAGAGTCTTACCTACGTCCAACATAAGCTACAACCGAGCCCTGCATAGATCAATTGGCCACAACCCCTTTCAAGTGGGGTTGGGATTCCAACCATTGGGCCCCATGGATATTGCACTACCCCTAGTGACCACCTCGACCGAATCGTCCTCTACTCCAACCAGAGCAGAAAAGGGCACCTAGTTCATTGAACGGATCCATCACATCTGAAAATAGGTTCAGGATATTCTACAGAAGTCTAATGCCAATTACAAGAAACGCCATGATCAACATCGGGTGCCACATAAGTTTCAGGTGGGAGACAAAGTTTGGTTGCACTTGCAGAAAGAATGCCTTACAAAGCCCCATCTGAAGCTTCACTCACTCTGTTATGGGTCATACACCATCACCATGGTTGTGGTGACAATTGTTTTGAGCTCAACATTCCCCTTTCCTTGGCCTGCACCCAGTCTTCAATGTGTCTCTCCTTTGACCATATTTCCCACCATTATTGGACACCTCATCGATAAAAAAACAGTTGAAACCAATAGAGCTCAACCTTGATTTCATGCAACAACAATCTAGTGATCATATTGTGGACACACAAATCAAGGCAACTCGACAACAAAAGATCCAGTTTTATCACGTCGTCAAAGCAGGGCAGCTTCTACACCAAGGCAAGTGGCTCATCCGGGGCCAAATTCAATAGAAATTTCCTCATCTGATGGGGGAAATCAACACAATGGATACAATTTCTTCCTAACGAGGGAGGATTGATCCAGGTGGATATTAGTGGCCACCCACCTTTTCCAACTCAGTCAAAACAGTTTTATGGAAATTTTGGCAATTTACTATTTTTAGCAGTTTTTAACTTCTGGGGCCATTTTGAGGGCCTAAATGAATATTTTTTGGGATTGAGCTTCTCAATGATAGTTTTAGGCTCTAATTTATCTCCCAAAATGAATCTCCTTGATGATACATTTTCAACGAGCTATCATGCTCCTCAAACAAAGATCGTATGCAAAAGCTACGACCCCTGGAAGTTGATGTACTAACTTACCCAAACGAAGCCCACATGACTTTTGGCGCCTTCATCTCCTAGGATTAGGTTTTTGGATGTCTAGGGTTTTTGGAATTCCTGTTTATTGTAAAAATGCCTTAAGAGCCTCATTGTAATCATGTTCTTGCAAATGAGTGCATCCATCACATCTCTTCTTAGAGATAAGCTGCCACCATTCTAACAAGCTTGTTTTCCACTGCATTTTATAGTTTAAGCTTATTTCCTTATTGAATAGAAAATTAGTTTTATTGTATGCCTGTTATTATGTGTTAAGCATATTTTAATAATATGTATTCATTTTGTTCTAATCATAAAATCTAGATCATAAAGTGAGCCAACATTTTACATCAATGCAAACCAACAAGGTAACATGTTAATTTTTTGCTTATATGTACATGATTTGATTTTTACAGGTAATTTTGGCATAGAAGAATTTAAGTCAGTCATGAAGGATGAATTTGAAATGACTGATTTGGGGCTTATGAGATATTTTTTGATAATTGAAATTCACCAGTCCAGAAATGGTATATTTATCTCACAATCTAAGTATGTGCATGAAATTTTGAAAAGATTCAGTGTGATAAATTGAAAAGAAGCCCCAACACCTTTCATAACAAGATTGAAGTTAAGAAAGGAAGATAAAGGGTCCAAGGTGGATCCCACACTATTTAAAAGATGGGTAGGAAGTCTTATGTATCTAACAATAGCAATGCCATATATTATGCATGGAGTGAGATTGATTTCAAGGTTCATGGAAACTCCAAAAGAATCACATTGGAAGGCAGGAAAGAGAATTATGAAATATGTAAATGGAACAAAAGATTTTGAAATTTTATATTCTACATCAAAAGATTTCAAATTAATTGGATACATTGACAGTGATTGTGGAGGCAACATAGATGTTAGGAAAATTAACTTAGGGTACATATTTCATTTTGGAACATGTATAGTATCATGGGAATAAAGGAAGAAGCCCATAGTGACTCTTTCTTTAGCAGAATAAGAGTACATCACAACTACAACAATTCAACCATTATATTATCAAAGAACCATGTGTTTCACAAGAAAACTAACCACATTTATACAAGGTATCATTTTTATCGGAGAATTGGTGAATAACAAAGAGATTTGTTTAGAGTTTTGCAAGTCAAAAGAACAAGCCATAGATATTTTTACAAAGGCTTTAGAAAGAGATCCATTTCATAATCTACACAGTAACAAAGGAGTGACAGTAAAATGAAAATTCAAATTTTCTGTAAATTTTTTGTAATCCCACCTACTTATAATTAACGGGGAGTGTTGGAAATAGTAATTACAAGTCAGTGAGCTTCACGTCTCCAACGATTTGTTAGTCAGTCAGTTAGTCAGAATATTTTTCAGTCAACTCTATCAGTCTGCAACTTCTTTTGATTAGTTTACTTTTACGTTTACGTAAGATCATTTTTATCAGTTGGCAAGAAGGGGAGTTAAATTAGTGGAGTTGGTCTTTTCTTTCTCGAGTCTAGTTTAAGTAGATGAAGAGTTAGTTGAATTTATTATGATTTTAATGTTGAGTCGGTTTTACTTCTACAGGAAGTCTCAGTCGTAGTCCATATAAGTTTGAGTATTTAGTCAGTCGAAAGAGGATGCAGAGAGGTAGAGAGAACAAAGTATTGAAGAAGAAAACAACAGAAACACTTGAGGAGTCGAAGAAGGTTGAGCACAAGATCTGTGTCTAAGAAAAGTTGTTGGAGCCAAAGCTCATCATAGTATTGTACTCTGTAACCACACACAAAACGTTGAAATTTAATATATACATCAAGTAGTCTTGTTATTGATCAGTTCATGTGTAATTTTGAGATTATGTTGTGTCTATGAATTTGTGTGGTAGAGATTAGCACATAGTGAAGAAATCGTTAATTTAAGTATTTTACCACAACATGAAAAAATACCAGAAGGTTTCCCATTGCATGGTAAGTCGTGAGTGTTTGAATGAGGATTCTTTTTTGCATGCAATATTTTATAACTGTGTTGTGCATAGCTTCCCTGTGTGTTCTAGATCTAAGATTCTAGACTTTCCAGATTGCATAAGGATTTTGCAGAGGAATATTTAATGTTTAGATTTAGATTTCATACTCCTTGTTGGAAAGGTCTTCAAGATTTTCGAGGATTTTTCGAGATTGCATAATCCAAATTCCAAACTTCATAATCCAAATTCCTTAAGGATTCAATATAAATTGTATACTCTATGTTGTAAATGCTTTTAACATTTTTTTATTTTTTGAAAAGTGTTGAGATCAAGGATTCAAGATTTCAGAAGCGTTTCCAAATTAATCTTCATGTCGGAGATTGCATAATCTATATTTTAGACTCATTCTTAGTGTTCAGATTGCATAATTTGAATGTCATAAAATCTAGTCTTAGTGCATTTGAGATTGCATTTTCATAGTCTCAATTATGAGAAAATATTTTCCAGACTGCATAATTTATTCCAATTAACGTAAAAAAAAATTGGTTTCCATATTGAATGATCCAGGTGTTGATGGGACTTAAATCTCTTGATTCAAAAACAGGAACCAAACCCATCATCGAGGCCCAATTAGACTCTGTAGCGTTTGATATGGAATGGTTCTCCAGATATTGTGATCCGGCCAATTTATCGATGGGCTTTGTGTTTTCTTGTGAAGGTTCTCCCTTCAGGTAGGACCGTTCTTTTTTCTATTTTCTCTTGAGTGGGGCTGGTCTGAGAGACACAAGCCAGCATAAGCCAACTTGGCAATAAACAGGATTGAATTTCCACTACTGGGAAGGGGTTGAGCTTGGGATAACTCGTTGATCAAATGTGCAGACAATAACTCTATACCAAAGGGCCTAGTAATAATACATTAACCAAATGAGCATCCAATTACTGCCTAAGAATCTAACTAACAAAAAGAAAAAC
>SNQJ01S0205944.1:0-16370 GCA_010110895.2 Picea sitchensis | reverse complement strand
TGAAGAATGTCTTTATTCATGGGGATATCTCAGAGGATATTTACATGGAGTTACCACATGGGTTCATTCAGAACTCATCCTTGGTATGTTGAATGAATAATTCCCTCTATGGCCTCAAGTAGGAACCTAGAGCATGCTATGTGAATATAGGTGTGCTCATTTTAACCATAGACAATATAGCAATATTTTCACCCAACCATAGGCTGAAGCCACCCTCGAGCACCTTAACCTTGACACAAAATAATTTTGAAAGAAAACCCTAGGCCTAATAGCCAATCAAGGTAGTGTATCACTCTCCAGAGTTAACATACTTAGTAGAAATTCCAAACCATAACCAAGAGAGAGTCCAAGACTGAAGCCGAAAATACAAGTTGCAGTAGCTACCACTACAACTACTCTCTAGACTTGTGCACAGCTAAATTTATGTAGTTTCAAGTTGTGTGTGTCCAAATGAGCTCTGGCATCCTGTATTTATATTGTTCCTCCATAGTTGTCTGGGCCGACTTCTCATTATGGGCGCTAAAAACTCAATATTAAATATTTCCTTTAGCTGACTTGTCTTCTAGGGTTATGTCCAATGCTTTAGGGTTTCTTCTTACTTCCAGAATATTCTATTCTTGTCAGGGTTACACGTGGAGGTTAATACCTCCTACAGCTACCATAATATCAACACAACCATCTGGGGTTTTATAAACAGTAGACAAAAACACTTTTGGCTGCAAACTCCATCTCTTCATACTATAAAAGATACAAATGTTTTTCATGGATCAAACTAGACTATGAACCATTTGGATTAGGAGTCTCATCTAGAATCTCGGCCGATTTCCATTGTTATTTTTTTATTTTTTTGGGGGTCATTACGAGCCGATTTACTGATGAGGATGGATGATTAATGGAAAGGAAATGAAAATATGTAGATGAAGACTATGTATGAAGGACACATTAACCTATTACTAATATACTCTAATTTGATAGGAGCGTACTAAAGTAACTGGTGAGCTGTAAAATGAAACTGAATTATGTATAAACTTCCACTTTGATAGCTAAAATAGAAGAAAAGGATCAGAAACAAGTGCATGTAAGTATATATATAACCATAATAGTCCATATTATATCAATGAATCCATTAACAACTCAACAATATCAATACTTTACAGATGTTCAAAGAAACACTTAAAATTGCAGGATAACATAAAGTGCATAATAATTAATCTATAAGAAAATAAGCATCCTTATAGTCCATGTGAACAACATTCATCTCTACTTGAAATAATTCAAAGCATAGATTGATCCACACACAAGAGTTTCTTCTGTGTAAAATTGACCCTAAGGGCTTCTCCATATTAGCAGTTTTAGAAATATTACATGAAACCTCTAAGGAAAACTCTCCAATTTTAGTTGACACTATGCTCCCAAAATAGTTCAGAAGTGGACAATGTTTGAAGAGAAAAAATCCCTTTACAAATGAGCCTCTACTCTTTCTTATACAATTCTTAGTAATTGTTAAGTGATTCTTTGCCTTCCTCTTGGAGAGGTTGTTAAAACAATGGTTCATCTTCCTATTTCCTAGTAACAAGTGTATAATAAGGACAAAATTGAGACCAGTTGGGAAAAAGACAAAATAGAAGGAAAAAATAACATTTTTTCAGTTTCTTATTTTATCTTATTCAAGGATTATTGTCCTTGATGTATGTTTTCCATATTTCTATAAGTTAGTTGTTGCAGAGATGTGTTGTTCATTTCCACACTATATTCAAGTGTGCTCATGTATTTTACTACTGTCACCATTAATGCCTGTATCATGATGTGCAATTTTACTGGTTGTAGTAAGTGTTGCTCTATGAGATATTTGCAGGTTGTAGTGATTGCCTCAACTATTTATTTTCTTCAATTTTTTGTATCATGCACCATGTATATCATCTCTTATATCACTATATTTTTCCTGAGAATGTCTATCTTAGGAAGTCGGCTACCCTTGATCAGTTCTTGCACAGATTTGTGTATCTTTGAGCAAATCGCCATTGATTTGGTAACATATTTATATTCCATTTTCCCTACCTGTTGGCAATGGTCTAGTGCATATAATTCTATCTTTATTTTTTATGTTGATGGTCGGTATAGCTTGGGCAGTGCATCAATATTTTCATCGATCCATCTATCAATGTCAGTGATGCCCTCACGGTTAGTGTTGTACTACGTAATTTGTTTTTTATTTGATTGTTATTCTCTATGATTGTAGGATATTCTTGTTGGAAGATGTGCAAGTGGGCATATATGTCTATGATCGCATATTTCAATTCTCTCTTGACCTTCTCATCACTAGCTTTGAAAGTTTGCACGATGCTTTAATCAATCCTTCCCTACTGGAGTCTCTCTTCCAACTCTCTGATCTTTGCTTATATCTCATGATTCTTCTGCAACATTATCTGAATGTTGTCCACATTAGCATTCATGAATATGGATCCGACTAGTTTCTATTGGATTTTCTCTTACATATCTCATTACAGGAACATGCATGATAACTAAGATTGGCATTCCATCCATTCTTGGCACTTTCTTCATCTATCCCTGTATGATTATGGGAACCATTGGTTGGAACGGTTTCCATAGTCCTAGTCCCAAACCACTGCCTGATATATCTGTGCCTAGCCCTTCAGTTGAAATTTCTAGGATATTTGTTTCCATTGGGTAAGTGTCACCCCCTCTGTTTCCTACATCCTTTTTCTATATTTTTTCTTTAGATGCTTTGTCAGTTTCCTCTATGACTTCCCTTTCTAATTTTTTTGATACTCCTCTCTTTGTTGTTTCCCTGGTTGTGTATTCCTTTTCTTTGATCTCCTTTTCAGTTGCAACTCCTAGTTCTTCCTCGTCTTTGGATTTGGCCCTTTCTGCATCGATCTTTTTCTTCTTCTTTTTGTGGACTTTCTCTTTATCTCTCCTCTTCTTGTCATTCGACACTTATTCTTCTTCTTATTTTGATCCAGAGTGTATTGAGGTGGAAATGTGGCGTGATTTATTAGCTTCCTCTTCCTCATCTTTTTTTTCTGAAATTCTCCCTTTTGGATGGCCATGCTTGTTGAAGATGACTTTTTCATAGGTATGTGTGTTCTAATGCACTTCTTCCTCTTCCTAGATGTTCATTGTGTATTCTCGGGGTAGGAAACTTTTATTGAAGTGCTCTCTCACAGTATTCTTGGGATAATGTCTTATGAACCATTCTTCTCTGAAGTGATAAGATAGTAGGGTTTTTACCTCTCCTTCAGCTTGCTTGGTTTTTTTGAATAAATTGTTCCCTACATATAGTGGCAGTGGTGGCCAGATTGTTTTTTTTCAATTAGAATAACATCCCTCCAACCATGTGTATGATGGTTTAGTATGCAACCTCTTGGAGGAGAATCTTATCAGGCACAAATTGAGAGTAAAAATGAGGAGGATTCATTGCACCACACACTCTTATGTATTTTTCATGTTCCATGAGGCATTGGTCCCCAATTATCCTTATGACTATTATAACCTTGTCGGTCATGTAAAGAGGACTGGTGCATAATATGAATTCTTACAAGAGGGATAGTAAATGCTCACATATCTTCTGATATTATGTGTGCTACTTGTGCTCTCAGAGAACTTTGTAGTACAAAAATATGGCTGAGTCAGATGGCTACCATTTCGACCCCATATTGGGGTATTGATGGGATATGCACACGATGTCCAAGAGATATGAGGACATGTGAAATATTGGAAATGTTCTAGGATGGGATCCTTTTACCATAGAGATAACCACTATTAAATTTGCAGATAGCATATCATCCCAATTAAATGATATTACCTCATTTGTGCAATAATAAATCAAGGGCATATATGATAGAGAGAATTTTGATGCATCTAGTTCCCCATACAAGTGAAACAACATGGCGACCAAGTACTGATAATGCCTTCTTAGGGCACTTGTGTGGGCTATCCTCCTTTGTGTTTGTATTTGAACTATCTGTCGACCCTATACCATTTGGGAAACAAAACCTTGGAAGTGTATTCAAACTCACTAAGGATATTGTTATCCATATTTTTACCTCCCTTCTCAATGTGATAGCACTTCGCCTAATATTCAGGTCTAAACGACGCCATGGGATCCTTTATGGAATTGCAGACATATATTCCTTTCACATATATATTCTTCATGATCCAAGTGATAACATCTACACATGGGAAAATGACAGGGTGGGATGCTACTCTGAAAATTCCCAAATGCTTGATGTTTTTTAACACTTTAACTTCATCTAGTTCTTTATCTACAATAGAGAAATTAGGTTTCTTGAACATGCGGTATACTTCTCCCCACTTCAGTGTTTCTTTGTCCTTTTCTAGGAATCCTAATTGTTCATCGTACATGGCTCTGATTTATTCTGGCTCACCTTCCATTTTCTAGCCACTACTAGATGCCTCGGTCCCAAAATCCTTACCTTTTTTCTTCTTTCAAGGGGACATATTTGGACCTGCAAGAAAAGGTGATCTTAGTACGGAGATTAAAATCACACATTGTATGAAATTGAATGCAACTTCAGAATTTTGAACTACCAGAAGACTCATTGGGGCTGTCACGATGAGGGCGTCGTCATCTAAGGATGATAAAATGATGGCAGACATGTTTGAGCATCTTGGTGAAATTTTGAGGAAGAAAGGGTGAAAATTGTTCTCATAAAGAAAAAGCAGAGGTTTAGATATTAACTCCTACGATGCAGATCAAAGGATTTGATAACATGTTGTCCAATGTGTATCAGATAAGTTAGTGTCAAGTATACCGATGTGATATCAGTAGTGTTGATGAAAAATCCTACGATGCAAATCATAGGATTTAATGTTAATCTCTTCAATATCACATCAAAGGAATTAGGCTCAACGCCTCTGAATGGTGGGTTGTGGGGAGGACATCGACGAACTGCCTAGCACAAAAAATGGTGACACACTGGGTGAAACCCTAAATATATGTAAGATTCTATCCACACATAATTTAGAGAATGGTGCACTTATCATGTACAATCTCAAGAGAGAAAAAATAGGTCCCATAGCTCAGATTCTGAGAGATTTTAGATGATACAAAGAAAGGGAAAGGACCTTAACTTAGACTAGATTTCATTCAAATTATTTCTTATTCATATGATAAATGACTAAAGGAAAAGGTGTAGGGAGTATTACAAAAAGGAAACATCAGGAATGATAAAAATGCAATTTTTAGTGCATTTCTCTAATGTTTCTCTGCTTCCAGTGAGCACCCATAGCCCCAACAGAGTCACCCCTATGTCATAGGTATTTCTCCACTGTCAATGAGGGTCCATAGCCCTGAAAAAGACACTTCCATGTCCAATATGATTTGGAAATCCCTTCGGCAAGCTTTTACCTTTTATAAAATTTGATTCTCTTTTGTTTAGAGAGAGGTGGATGGGGGGTTTCCAGTTATCCTTTAAAAGCACTATGGATGACGCCTATAATAGTGAGATTTGATAACTTTATTATAGATGAGAAAACTTCCTAAGTCACGATATTTGGAATACTGCGAAAATATCTTCCACATCATTTTCTTTTAATTCACCGAATGTAACAATATCTTCTTAAGTAGAGGTCCCTGGTTCTTTGTTTCATTGTACTATCCTTGCATATTATGAGATACATTCCTCCACTATATCTACCTTGAGATGGTGCATAAAAAGTATTACATGGTTGGGGTGATATGTGGATTAAACACCATGTCACATAATTGTCAGGCTATTGACACCAGATGTGTTACGACTTGTATGAACATGACTAAGATATTGGGAACTCAAGAATCAAGGTAGCATTTTTCAAGAAGAAACAAGAATCTACAAATCTAAACAACAAGACAAACTGAGAAACAAACAAAAAACAAAAAAAAATAATAATAATGGGGTGCAAGAAAAGTAACATTCAAATATTTATTTGTGTACAAGTGAGCAATAGCCTCAAAGACTAGTTGATGTAGTGTTTAATAATTTAGCCATTAATAGGAACATGGTCTGATTCCCATTGAAGGTTTTTTATCTAAAAGGTACCTTGGCAAATATTTTCTTTGATAACATAAGGAGTAATCCAAAGTTGTTGGAACTTTGAATTTTTCCCTTTATCTTCGTGTGGCTTGTCCCATTTGAGGACTAAATCCCAAAGGTGGAATTCTTTCTCACCGGAAAATTTCTTATCAAACCATCATTTTACTATCCGTTGGTGAGTTTCAAACTAGATTTTTTCTTTAGCACGACTTTCTTTAAGGTTTATCAAGGTATCAATACATCATTGAATGGCATGGCACTCTCTTCCTCGAGACTGTTGTGTGAGTTGCAGGGAAGGAAGATATATGTTTGAGGGTAGGATGGCTTCTTTCCCATATACAATGAAGTACATGGAAGTTATTATGGAGGCCTTAACAGTGACACAATCATCCCAGAGGGCATTTTATAGGGAATTGTGCCAATTTCGTTGGTGATCAACCATGGTTCGTTTGATGATGGAGATTATGTTTTTGTTTGTGTATTCTGCCGAATAATTACCCTAAGGATATTAGTTGGCCAAGTATGTCAAAATAATTCCTTTCTCTAATGCAAACTTAGATAAATTTAAAGATAAAAAAATAAGTTGTGTTATCAAACACTAAAGAGTTAGGAATTTTGAACTTTGTGATGATGTATTGTTCAAGAAAATTAATCACTACCTCTTCATTTACTTTGACCAGTGGTATAACTTTAATGCAACATGTAAAATAATTAGTATAGGTTACAATGTATCTAAGATGCTTGGAAGAATGCAAATTAATCTCACCAATGATATACAAGCGCCATTGTTCAAAGGGTTCTTCAATAGTGATAGGATGGAGTGGGATGATGACTTTTTGTTCTATTCCCGCAACTTTCTAGCATGCTTCTTAGCTTCTTGAGAATGCATGAGCGTCTTTGAAGAGCGTAGGCCAATAATATCTAGCTCTCGATACCTTGTGATTTGTTGTGTCTCCTGAAACATGGCCACCAACTAGTCCATCATGCATGTCTTTAAGGACCTTATAAACATCTTGTTTTTCAAGGCACTTGAGTAACACTCCTTCATATTTTTTCTAAACAAGATGCCATGTAGAAGCTGATATTGTAAGGGTTTCAATGAGAGTGTTCTCTTCTACTTAGCATTAAGGTGATCTGGGGTTGTTTCATGATGCAGGTAATATTTGAGATCTTTATAATATGATCCTTCAATGGTTGGGATATTATATGGAACCTATTGTGTATACATTGTTGGCTCATCATTCCATCCATGCTCCTCTTGATCTTCATCATCGGTGTCTTGTGTCACTAGTTTACATAGGCCTTGACCTTTCATGATATTAGATAATTTAAACTCAAGGTCATGTTCTTGTAAGGCCCTCATCCAATTTCCTCATCGCTCCTCTGGTTCTCTTTGAACGAAAAGAGACTTTACCTCTAGGTGAGGGACGATGACTTTCATATGGTTTCTTATAATATAAGGTTTGAACTATTTAATAGTTTTATGGATAGAAAAAACTTTCTTATCCACCGGGGGGTAGTTCATATCGACACCTTGTAATCAAGTGCTCATGAATGCAACATGATATTTTCTTCCTTGCTCATATTTTTGTGTGAGCATTGTTGTGAGGCGGTGATCAGATGCAAACGTATATAACAAAAAATACTTGGTAAAATATGGAATTTTCACAGATGGGGTACCAACTATGAAAGGTTTGATATTCTGAAAACCTTCTTTCTCTACTAGTTTCCATTTAAACTGAACATCTTTCTTGATCATTCTTCGAAGTGCCTTCACTATTTCAACAAATTATGGAATGAATCGTCTCACAAAATTTATTCTTCCAAAGAATGATTGCATTGATTTTTTGCTATGAGGTGGAGGGATTTGTACAATGGATTTTTTCCTTTCTGGATCCACCGAAATTTCGTCTTTGGAGATCACATATCATGATAAAATACCCTCTGAAATAGAAAAGACAATTTTCTTGGGATTCAAAGAAATACCATATTTCCTACATCATTCAAATATCTGTTTCACATGTTTTAGATGGTATTTCCTCTTCTTCGAATAAATAGTAACATCATCGAGGTAAGCCCGCAAACTTTGATCGTTTAACCCCTTAAAAGAAATGTCCATTTTCCTTTTAAAAGTAGCTCATGCATTCATTAAACCGAAGGGAAATCTTCTGTAAGCATATTTTCTCCACTTGATACATAACATAGTCTTTAAACGGTCATGATCTACTATGAGAACCTGATTGTATCCGGAAAAGCCATCTAATAAAGAAAATAGCTCAAATCCGGAGACAAGATGTCGGATTTGCTCCATTGGGGGAACATGATAGTTATCTTTTTCAGAAGCACAATTTAGATTCCCAAAATATATGAAAATTCTAATCTATCCCAACTTCTTCCTTACAGGTACCATGTTAGAAACCCATGTCGAATTTTGAACCTTGAAAATGATTCTGGCATATAACAACTTATTTAATTCTTTTTGTATAAGAGGCTTGAGAGTCGGATGTGTCTTTCTGAGCTTATGCTGGAATGTTTTGATACCCTATTTAATAGGAATCATGGGTTGTATCATTTGGGTATTATACGTTTTCAAATCTTCATAAGTCCAAGAAAAAACATCTCGATACTTTTTAAACAATTATGTGAATGTGTGTTTTTTTTTCTCTAAACAACAAGTGACTATATTTACATATTTGGGTTATTTAGACATTCCAAGGTTGACCAATAAATGAATCATAGTTGAAATGTTGGTCTTCAGTTTGGCAGGTCTCCTGAACTTAGACTGGAAATCGAATAACTTTTCAAGACTCAAAACATTCTTCGGGACATAGTTTGTTTTTACCTTGTTTGTTTCACCCCAACAAGCCTGTAGTTCTTGTTGATGTGCTTCATCGTCGATCACTACATATTGGAAAGTGTTCGAACTGGTGAGGAAGTTGATCACTTATGTGTCACCATCAAATACTCTCCATTTGTGATGTTATCTTGTATGGAGGACCTAAAAAATATTTCAACTGAAAAACCATCATCACGTGGAATGAACCTAGATGTCGCATTGGCCAATATATCTGCATCTACATTTTGATCACGAGGTATAGAAGTAATATTAAATTTTCAAATTAACAATTAAAACTCCATGCATATTGTTTATATTCCTTTAGATGTGAAGAAAGATGATGAATGGTATCTCTTACCTGTCAAACGATTATTTCATAATCACCAAACACTTTAAGATATTTCACCTTAGATCGATAGCCTTTTAAATACCTTGAACCAAGGATTCGTACTCCACGGTGTTGTTGGTGCATTCAAACTCTAGTCAAAATGATATGATTGTTTTACCTTGCCCAAGATAAATAAATACACATCCTCCTCCAGCTCCATGTTGTGTCTCAGAGCCATCAAAGAACATAGTCCACACATTGTTAGAAATTTTTGTTTTGTTAGTTGAACTAAATCCTAGGTTAGTTAGTATAGTACAAGTGCTATTATGAGTTTGCGGGAGGATTTCAGATTGCAAATATGGTTTTACTTTAGAATTTTGTGCTTCATAACAACCATAGTCAATCTCAAAGAAGTATTTATCCAAGACAGAATGTGCAAAGCTTATAGGTTCATTCTTACCTTCCAATTTTGTCACTGTGTGTTTCATGTGGGCTTCATTATTTACTCAGATTTGATTAGCTATACCCTTATATAGAAGAAACAAGTGAGACCAATCGGTATAAAAGTAACCTTGGATTTTGGTCAACCTATCCCTGCTCAACAAGAAACTGTAACTTTCTGGTATCTACACAACAAAAATATCTATAGTTTGATGGACCCTAGGATCAGATGAAATTCTAATTAAGACATCCCTAAGTTCTCCCTTTAATTTAACATATGTCCTATCTAACTGTATAATTCTGGTCTTGGTCATTTGTAGAACAACATTTATTTTTTGGTAGACAGAAAAGGGTATCATGTTAGAGGATGCACATGACTCTGCTAAATAGTTATGCAAACTAAAAAGTGAGAAGAAAATTTGGTACCTGTGACTTTGATTATGTGCCTATACTTGTTGCGTTTATGGTTGTTACTATTTCCACCTTGTGTATTTTTTGTACCTCATCTTCCGGAACTATGTTTTCACTAACAACAACAGTCTTTTTTTTAGCATCACCAAGATTGAAATCATAGTGTAAGATCTCACATTGTTGTGGTAATGAAAAAATATCAAACATGGAAATATTGGCTTTCATTTTCTTCATGTCTTATATAACATTGTAGTCAAGGGCATGCATGATGGATTTTCTTACTGTTTGACTAGATTTCAGATCACATGTTTTGTCAATGTTTGGTACCATGTTAATCTTGGTGTTATTCCCAGTTGAGCTAGATGTACTAGCTTTATTTGTGTTGGTTGGGATAAATTTTCTTGTTTTTCTACTATTTTTCTCTTGAGTTGTGTCATTTGGTTTTGGGGATGCAGGGGGGAGAATAATTTTCCTAAGAGGAATATTGTTTTCTTTGGAGGAAGGAGCATTGGGAATTGGACCTTTGTTGCGTAAATTAGAATTTCTTTGTGAAATAGCCTTGATAATTGGCATGTCTTCAATAAATGTTTCTTAAATATATTCATCATCCTAGTATGGACTCCAGTCCCAAAAATCCATCGTCGATTCTAGAGGAACTTCATTAGTAGTTTCAGTTGGAGCTTGTGCAGGATTTTCATTGTTTAAGCTTTGTTGATATAACAACTGATTTATCAACAGGGTCATGGATTTGACCCATTGAGGGAAATTTCATTTTGGGTGGTTTTGTTGGTGATAAGAGAAGAAATTATCATTGTTGAATATGTCTAAATTAAAGGAAATATGAGGTGGGTCAGGTGGTTTTGGTGGGTTATCATGTCTCTTAAAGAACAAGCGAAAATTTTGAGGTTTTGATGATCCTTTTCTAGTGTTGTTTTTAAGATCTTCCACTTTGTTATATAACTTCTTAAAATTTAACCACATTGTCGATACCCTTTGGTTCCTTTTCAGGTGGTTTAGTTAACAACAAAGGTTTATTTCCATCCTTTTCGGTTTCCTTGAGATGTGGGTGATGTTCATAGGATGGCAACTCTCTTTCTACTATTTCATCTTCATCAAAGTTAACTGCCAAAGTTTTATGGTTATCCTATTTAACAAACATTCCTATGGAAGGAGTTAATGGTGCCTTATATTATTCAATGGCTAAGGATTGAGAAGGAGCTACGTTGTGGGGAACTTGATTAATACATTGAGAAATATATGGTTGAAATCATTTACCTTCTCTTACTTGTCCATATTCATGGTTCCCAACTCTTTGTGAAAAGATGCAGTCATTTTTCTTTCCCAAACTTTTCTGATAAAGAGCCTCTTGAAATCATTCCACTCAGTTATAGATCCGAGCGATAGGTTGAAATATAAAGTAGGTGCTCTACCTGAAAAAGTATAAGGAAACAACCTACAAACCACATCTCCATGTTGGACATTTAGTAGATGAGTGGCTAGGAAGAAGTTATTTAAATGGTCTTCTGGGGACCCAGGTTTATCTGGATCAAAGTTTGGAAGGACTTTGTCATATTTTCATGGAATTTCATGTAATGGTCCAACTTAATTTAGAGCACCTTGATCCCTCCAATGTGGGATAACGTATCTTTCATTTCTAATTCCCCCCATTATTTGTCCTAAAACAATTTATGGTTGTTCACCTTCAAGGTCTTCCTCAAGTTCGACAAGGAAACAAGTAGCTCGGCTCAAGGGTCATGGGACTTCTTGCAAAGTGGTTTCAATAAGATCATCTACGGAGTCAACGTAAATATCAGGATGTGTCTTAGGTATTTTCACATAGGTTTCTTTCCTCCTAGGAAGCTCAGAGGAAGTTGGTAACTTACCAAGCATTTTTACATAAGCACATGTAATCCTACGAGTTTCATAGAACTCTTCTCATGGTACTAGAAACCAAGTCTAAGTGTGTGTTTCCAAACTGCCAAAGGCACTTCTGAAATTAGGCTTTGAGTATTCGTAGATAATTTCTTGTTCAGATTCAACTCAAGGAAACATTGAAGGATTGGAATTATTTCCTGAAGAGTGATTGCAATTGTGTAAATCATTTATGTAATCCATAAAAGATGGCCCTCCTTTTAGTGAAACTTCTATTGACGGGTTTGAATTTTCCCAGAAACAACAAGGGGTATTCCTTGGTACACTGTCCCAACTAGAATATGCATCGTTTGGATTAGGAGTCCCATCCATAATCTAGATCAGCTACCATTGTTACTTTTTTTGAGTTTTTTTCCAGTTACGGTCTGGTTTACCGATGAGGATGGATGATTAATGGAAATGCAATGAAAATATGTAGATGGAGACTATGTGTGAAAAATAAGTTAATCTATTATTAATCTACTCTAATATATCCTATCTAGGAGCATAATAAAGTAACCGATGAGCTGTAAAATTAAACTGAATTCTTCATAAACTTCCACACAAATAGATGGAATAGAAGATCATGATCATAAACAAGTGCGTGAAAGTATATATATAACCAGAATAGTCCATATTATATCAATGCATCCATTAACAACTCAACAATCTCAAGACTTGACACATGTTCGAAAAGAAACTTTAAACTATAGAATAACATATAGTGCATAAGAATTAATCTATAAGAAAACAAGCATCCTTACAGTCCACGTGAACAACACTCATCTCCACTTGAAGTAATTCAAAGAATAGATTTATCCACACACAAGAGTTTCTTCTACAGAAAATTGGCCCTGAGGGCTTCTCCATATTGGTAGTTTAGGCAATAGTACATGAAAACTCGAAGGAAAACTCTCCAAATTTATTTGACACTGTGTTCCAAAAATAGTTCATAAGTGGACAATGCTTGAAGAGAAAAAATCCCTTTGCAAGTAGGCCTCTATTCTTTCTTATACAATTTTTAGTAACTGTTAAGTGCCTATTTTCCTTCCTCTTGGAGAGGTTGTTACAAAAATTCTTCATCTTCCTATTTCCTAGTGACAAGTGTACAATAAGGCCAAAATTGAGATAAATTGCGAAAAAGACATAATAGAAGGGAAAATTAACATTTTTTTCAGTTTTCTATTTTGTCTTATTCAAGGATTCTTGTTTGTGATGTAGGTTGTCCATATTTCTAGTTGATCATATAGGGATCTGATCCTTCTATAAGCTGGTTGTTCCAGAGCTACGTTGTTTATGGCCATGCTATCTTCAAGGGTGCTCATGTATTTTACTAGTGTCACCATGAATGCTTGTATCATGGTGTGCAATTTTACCAGTTGTAGTAAGTGTTTCTCTATGAGATTTGAGGAGATTGTAGGGGCTTCTTCGACTATTGATTTTCTTAGATTTGTGTTATCATGCAACTTTTCTATCATCTCTTCTATCACTATATTTTTTCCAAGATCATCTATCTTAGGTATGTAACTTCCCTTGATCAGTTCATGTGCATATTTGTGTATCTTTGAGCATATCACCATTGATTGGTAACCTTTTTATCTTCATTTTTCCCTACATGTTGGCAATGGTCTAGTGCATATAAGTCCATATTTATTTCTAATGTTGATGGTTGGTATAGCTCAGGAAGTGCATCAGAATTTTCAATGATCCATCTATCAATGTCAGTGATTCCCTCACAGATAGTGTTGTACAACACCAATTGTTTTTGTATTTGATTATTCTTCTCTATGATTGTAGCAATTTCTTGCTGGAAGATGTGTGGGTGGGAAAAAATGTCTATGATTTCATATTCCATTTCTCTCATGAACTTCTCAACGTTGTATTTGAAACTTTACAAGATTCTTTCGTCAATCCTTACCTACTGGAGCCTCTCTTCCAACTTTCTAATCCTTTCGTATTTCTCCTCATTTTATTGTCACAGTCTCTGAATGTTTTCCACATTATCATTCATGAATTTGAATCCAACAAAAGTTTTTTCTATTGGATTTTCTCTTACATCTCTTGTTACGGGAACATGTGTGATAACTGAGACTGGCATTCCATCCATTGATGGCACTTTATTTAGTTAGTCCTATAAGATTCTTCTAGTCTTTCTATCATAAGTGAAGCTTCTTAAGTTTAATACTTCACTTGGTTGGAATGGTTCCCATATTCCTAGTCCCAAGTCACTGCTTCATATATATGTGCATATTCCTGCAGTTGACATTTTTAGGATATTTGTTTCCATTGGGTGAGTTTCACCTGCTCTATTGTTGGAATACTAAGAGGGGGAGTGAATTGGTATGACCACAATTAGTAATTTTAATCACAATATAAAAACAAAAACACATATCATGAGCATTCAAAACACCATAATTCAATGCATAAGCATCACATAAACACAGTACACCAGAATTTTACATGGAAACCCAATGCAGGAGAAAACTACAAAAAACAATTCTTGTTTATCAAAGAGTACATTCATTGGAAGCACCAACTTCCTATTTCTCTAGCTACAACTAGAAAGAGGCTCCAACCCCCTATTTACAAGAGGAAACCTAAAGGAATCTCCAACTCCCTAATTTACCTACTCCAACCGGAATGAGGCTATAACCCCCTTTTCTTGCCCCGTCCAACTTCCCTGAAATATAAATGTAGACCAGTTTGTCACTACCTTTGTTACTGTTAACTTGTTTCTATTGTTGTTTTTGATATTTCTACTACTACTATTGATATTGATATCTCATCAAGATTGAAACCACACATACCTCATTCCATGATTCACAAGAGAGTTCTAAAAATCAAATGTTTATGAATCTCTAAGACATATATGTTACTGATTTATTCAAAATATACACCCTCAGATACACAGGAAGACATAGTTTCAACCTATAACTTACTTGATTTTTAGATCCTTGATCTTCAACAATTTTTCCTCATAGGTCTGCGACCCTATACACTATCTATTCGCGGGTGTCCACTCTTTTACTCACTGCATCACACGAATGTTCATTATTTTCCTCATGAAACCCACTGATTTACTGAAAGAACCTATTTCTGTAACTTCTTCTTCGTACGCTCAGCTCATGCAAACTTCTTCATTCAATGTGCTTCGCCAACTTCCTCTCACTTCCTCAGATATCCAACTTGTTTTCTCATAAGTGATTTTTCAATTGACTATTCTCTGTGTTTTAATGAGGATCTAATGATCACACGCAACTGACATGCAAATCATGATTACTTGCAACTCACATGCAACTGGTTAACTTATGTTTACAGTTACTTTAACATGCAACTGACATGAAACTTGTTAACTTATGTTTACAGTTACTTTGACATGCAATCGACATGCAGCTTATTAACTTCTATTTATAACTACTTCACATTGACATGCAACCCTTTAACTTCCTATTCAAGGGTTGAAATCAATGTCAACCAGTATTTCAACAATTCAGTGACAATTAATCTTTCAATAATTACAATTAATATTTCAATAATCTCCCCTTTTGGAATTGATGAAAGCAGTTCAACACAACACTTATATTTCTCATGTTGGATCCCCCCGTCTTCATACCTCTTGTCTTAATTTCCATGTTTATGTGTTTCTCTCCCCCTTTGACATCAATGGAAAAGGGATCTTCTCCTTGTGGCTTCTCCCCCTGTCTGTAAGCCTCTGATCTCTACTATCTTGATTTACATAAAAATAATGTCATCAACATAAACTTCAATTATCAAT
Source organism: Picea sitchensis (assembly GCA_010110895.2). NCBI lineage: Eukaryota > Viridiplantae > Streptophyta > Pinopsida > Pinales > Pinaceae > Picea > Picea sitchensis. The sequence continues at coordinate 612 of SNQJ01S0205944.1, read as the reverse complement.
ATACTATCTTGATTTACCTTTATGTAGATATTGTTTTTTGCATCGCCTTTCCTCAACCCTTATTGTTGTAGATACTTGTTTAATATTGAATACCATGCTCGGGCGGCTTGTTTGAGTCCATACAGTGCCTTCTTCAATCTGCAAACACAATCTTCCTTTTCTAACAGTAGAAATCCTTATGACTATTGGATGTATACTTCTTATTATAGTTATCCATTTGGGAAGGTTGATTTTACATCCATCTGATATACTTTGATTTTATTCGAACATGCATACCCCAAGATCAGTCTGACTGCTTCCATTCTAGCAACTGGGGAAAATGTTTCTTCAAACTCTATTCCTTATGTTGAAATAATGTAACTGCAAAGAGTAATCTTATTATTATTGATATATTATTTATAGGATTAATCCCCATTGTGGATTAATCATGTCGGTAATTGTATTAGGACCAAATCCCCTTTTGCAGATTGGTCAACAAACAATTGTAATAGGTAGAATAAGAAGTCAGCCCCAATAGTTATTATTGAGACCCAAAAATAAAATAAAGGTGGGTTTACCCACCTAGAGTGAGAAGTCGGCCCTGCCAGTGAAGACCCTTCACACGTGCCATAC
>SNQJ01S0205943.1:0-16422 GCA_010110895.2 Picea sitchensis | reverse complement strand
TTGTCTTTGCATCTACAAATTGCACCCTTGTACATTCAACCTAGCACACATTCCATTTAAGGCGTAAAAACCCGACACCGAACACAACCGCACAAATGGTGTGAATTGTAGGACGGTTACGGGCGCACCTAGCCCCTAACCGCCAAGGCCGAAGTCGTATGGGCATGTGACCACGCGCATTTTTAAAAAGGGCTTCACCCCATAGGCAAATAGAACCGTAACATGTGGCGGGTCATTCAACTGTTTTAAACCACAAATTAAAACCCAAAACATGCGCGCGCCCATTGTACTGGAGTCATATGATATGAGTGATATAACCACGGGTTGGGGCTAAGCCCCAGCCCGACTCTCGCGCCAAACTTTAAACAATACAAATTTAAATGTATATAAACCCACTCATATAGCAAGGAACAAATGGTGGTATGTTGGTTGGGTGGACTTTGTTAAGGCTTTACATGGTGGGGAGGTCCGGGGTTCGAATCCCATGGACTCCATAAAGTTTTGAACCAATAACCAATACAATGGTGCCACGTGGCATCCCATGACTGGGCCACGTGGCACTCAACCACAAACCAAAAACCGACACATGTCGAAACATGATTCGTCCAACTGTCAGCCAATCTGAAACTGCCACGTCACCTCTTCCATGTCAGTGTATGGACGTACGGTCTCTACCACGTCAGCCTGTACAGACTGCCCAGTCAACATCCTTTTTTACCTGTTTGACGATTCGAACAGATCGCGATATCTCTCGCTCCCAATGTTCGTTTGAACCCAAATGAGTTGCGTTGGGTTCGCAATGACGAGGCCTACGCTCTCGTCTGATTTGAAGCAATTTTGAGCACTTTGATTTTTTGAGCAAAATTTGATCCCTTGATCAGGAACTGATGGATTCGAGAAAGAAAGTCCTCGAGAAAAAAGAAACCGATCAAAAAGGTAGAAGAAGAAACAGAAAAAGAAAAGTTATATATGTCAAAGCATAGGCTTTCAAAAGAGGGAAGTCCAATTTCTTGCGGTATAGATGTCTCTATTGTTTCTCCTCCATCACCAAAAGCAAAGCACAAGAGTTCATTAGAGATAAATCCATCTAGTATCTCATCAAGACAACCTGTTTTGGATGACCATATGATGGAGGATTTTCTTGGAGCTCATTATAAAATGGATGAAATTAGAGAAGCACTCGATGTACAACATTGTGGTGAATTTTTTTTTGTGGTGAAATCCCTTGTTGGATAGTCAAATGTTCCAGAAACTAGTCAATCCCATGCCCACTCTTCTCCCATAGTTAATCCTATAGAGATTGAAGGGGAAAGAACCGCAACATTGTTAACTCCACAGTAGGGTGGTCAAGAGTGGAATAATTGGGGTTCATCGTCCTTACCTATATTGAACATTGTGCGACGAAGAACTCCTAAATGCATTCAGGTCGATGAAAATGGTCTAGCATCACTTGAAGGTAAGTTACCTAACCACACTATTCATTATCACTCTTATAAAATCATTAAAGAATATTTTGAACCAAAATCCAATGCTGTTAAATGTCAATTATTTTTAGCTTTGTTAAAATCTAGAAGTTTGACTGTTGTTAGGAGAATTTTAGGCATTAAAATAATCAAAAGTGTAGAAGAAAGTCATCATATTGATAGAAACCTTATATATGATTTTCAAAGAATTGATAATAAATCTCATTCTAAATATTGCAATGCAACCCGACGTGTCTTGTCACAATCAATTGTTAGCAAGATCATGAAAAAACATCGTTAGCTACAACAAACCTCTCACCTCTTTAAATGAAATGTCAAAACCAATAGAAAGTATTCTCATAGATGAGATAGCCTCAAAACATGTGGCCCAACATATTTGTGGGCCTTCACTAGTAGGCTACCTCGTTATGACATGAATTTAATTGGAGTGGTTAAGGGACTAGTTCAAAATTTCTGGCTTGAGAAAGCTAGGCCTTATTCCAACAAAAAAGATGTACTAAAATTGATAAGGGGATCTAGGGACCGTGAACCCCATATTAAACACTTTCTTGAAATTACACAGACATAATTGTATGAGAGATTCAAAATAATACATAGTGCACTTAACTTGGGCAAATATCTTTCCATAAATGTAAGCCTTGGTATGTTAGAATAAAGACAATTCGTACCACATGTTTTTGTAGATATCACATTGAGTATGGATTATTATTAGGACACACACACACACACACACACACACACACACACACACACACACACACACACATTTCATGTTTTACATAACACCCTTTTGCGGAGGAATGCTCAGTTATATTTTCATCGTCATCATCTAGGACTTTATTCACAACATCTTGTGTACAAGGCTAGAGGGTTTTACATTTTATCGAAAACAATTCTTAGATGGGACATGCCCCGGGTGAAGTGGAATGACATTACTAAACCAAGTGCATCCATTTGAGTGATGAGTATGAATTGGGAGGAAGGAGATTTCCTTGTAGAGATTTAAATATGTGGCATATGATATTAATGGAGGGCCGAAGAAAAAAGAATCTGATTAGTTGCCTTCCCAAGTCTGAGTTTGTGACTTCATGAAGGACTGTGTCAAAATACACATGAAATTGTGTTCCGCATGTCCATGTGGCTCGATGGTTGGATGTGTTGGAATACTAAGGGGGTGAATTAATTATAAGGCATTTTACCAATTTTAACCACATTATATATTCTTCAACTTTGTTAGCGTTGTTCAGCAATATATCATCAATATATTATCAATATATCCTTGAATAACATGATGATATATTATCAGTGTATCATGATCATATAAACTATAATCAACATCTTCAGAGTACATCATACACCCGGAATTTATGTAGAGTATTTGGAAAACCACATAATGATTTCTTATATAACAAGAATTCCTTGGAGGAAGCACCAACTTCCAAATTATCCATGCACTGGCTGGAAGGAGGATCTAATCCACTATTTACAGGATCCAACCAGAAGGAAATACAGCTCCACACAATTCTCTGGCTCCAGCGGAAAGGAGGCTACAACCCATTGGGTTCTCTGGCTCCAACTAGAAGGTGGCTACAACCACCTAGTTCGGGGATCAACTGAAGGCTCCAACTCACGATTCTCAAAACCAACGGAAGGAGGCTACAACCCCCTTTCCTTTCCCCATCACATACCCTAAAGTGTAAGTGTAGACCAAGTATCACTACCACAATCACTTTATACTTTATCCAACGCCCTTCAATCCACTATCATTTACCCTTTATTGTGTCGCAAACCTATAACCTATCAATCATCACTATATCCAACTGTCGCTATCAGCTTTGTCACATCAGCCTCTCCAAGCGATCATTGTCACAACAACTGTCCAACAACCTATCCAACTAATCCTTTGTCACAACAACCTTTCCAACCAATCAGATTCACAAAGCATGTCAAACCAATCATTGTCTCATCTATGAAACTAGATCCAATCTCATCCACATGCAACTCATGAAAAGATCACCAATAGCATATCTCAAACTGCATGCTCAACATCACCAACTTATGGCTCTACCAAGCATGTACCATCATCACCACATACCATCACAAGATAACCAAGTACCAACCTATACCATACATCAACCATGGATCAACATGTATCGCTGTACCATAAACAAATTCATCAGCCGTACCAATCTTATCTATCACACCACCTATACCAAAGAAAGCGTTCATCAACCATGCAACAGCCTGCATCATCAACACATGTACCATTACATGTATCAACCATTTACATCAACACCATACCATATACCAAAGATATCATCAATGAAGTGCCTCAACCATATGCCAAGAATATGTGCCAAATGTACCAAGCATATATCAAGATTGCCAAAAGTGCCTCATCAAATGTACCATTCATACATATCAATACCATAACAAAATCCTCTCACATTGCACCATAATATATGACAATAAAACTTCAGGACATGCACTAGGAAATATACTTCATGAGATCGCGCCATTACCATTCCACTGCAACAAGTACTATACACAGCCAATAGTTCCTCTAAACATGTACCAAGGATGTGCATCAATATATCAAGGATATGCCTCTAGCTAGTATTACATTATCATGATTTGCCTCATGACCAAAGTGCCATCAATATACCCTAATAGAAATGAATCAATCCACACACTAGGGTTTGTACCATGCACTTATGATATGCCTCAAGATTATACTTCAAAAATAAACCATTTACCATCATCATACACCCTTCAAAAAAACACATACAATCATACTTGTAGCTCTGTGACTGACCTAGAACATCATACCACCCTTTTTCCCAAACTTATCAGTGCCTCAGCGACCACACTAGTTGACCCGAGAGGATGCCTCACTTGAAAAGTATAGTGAAAACCACGAGGATGACCCAAATTAGGGTTTCCTCCTTATTTCCTATTCTCTCCTTTGCAATCCACAGAATCTCCACACTTCCTCGTAGCTACCTTAGAAATTGTGGGTTGTAAACCAATAAATAAAAACACTAGATACATTCATTCATAAGAAAAGATAACTAATAGAAATAAGTATGTGATATACTTGTGAATGAATCTTGAGGGTTATTTATAATTTGTTAGGTAACTCCTCATATAAACTCATGGATTCTGGTTTCTTATTTATTTACAACTTTTTTTCCCTTTCATTCAGTGACTTGTAACCAACTAGGTTTTGACCTTTATTTGGGGCTTCCAATTTTATAAACCATATCTCCCTAATTGTGAGGAACCACATGGCATTCCAAATATCACCCGAAATGGAACGACGTGTAATACCCATCCATTATAGTATTACCTTCAATTTCACTATCCTTCATGCCCATATTCATTAATCAACTTGAGGGTCAGTGACCACCTCCTAGGGATATGTAGACTACATAAAATGCACCCAGCTAAATCATCATCAATCACGATCATGTCAATCAACTATATGAAATATATAGAACTATACAAGGGTTGATATCAATCTCTAAGGGTTGACATCAATCTCTAAGTGTGGCTTGTAGTGACAATAACTATCCAAATGGTGATCCAACAATCTCCCTTTGGCATTGATGGCAACACTAACATTAGTGGAAACACTATTGCTCAGTTCTTGTGTCCCAGTGACAGTTATCCTCATCAATTATTTCTCCTCTCCAGCTTTGACATCCAATGGAAAAGGGATATCTTAGGCTCTTCCCCACCGTGGTGCTCCTCCCCTGTCTGCGTACTCTGATATTTCTTGATTTTTTTTCTTCCCTTGACTTTTCTCTAGATCAATGTAGAGCTACCTATATATGTTTCCTTTCCCTCTCCTCCAATGTTGTTTGTCCGTGGTGATTCCTCTTAATTTCAGCGACATATATAAAACATTTGTTCAAAATTTGATTTATTCATACTATTCAACAATGTCCTTAGATGATATATCTTATTTGATGGTTTCATATTTTCTGTTCCATTGTGCCTTTTCATTTTTATGACCCTCTGTCTCAACTAATTCCATTGATTCCAATTGTAGATACACTGCTATGAATATTCTATGAACCATACTCTATGTACTTGCTAAGAATCTCTCACGAATCCATCTCTGTTCATATGTCCCAAACTGTCCATACTTATGCTACTCAATTGTCCACAATGGGCCCATATGTCACTATGCTATATGTCTGAAGTGATCATCTCATAAATGTGCCTTTGTAACCCCAGGCTTTGCATATTTGGAACAACCTATGCTGAAGATATCTCTTACTAAATATAATCATAAACTTCTTCCTGTGTAATTTCCAATTGACACCTTTGTGGGAACATTGCTTTCTCAATCGATTGATCTGTCATTTTGTACTTCTGCTATCTATCTGTTCTGAATCTGTCTCTGCAAATATGTCACACTTCTCAAAGGTTGGTTCACTAATCTATAGTAGCTACCACACTAAATCCCCTATTCAATATTCATATTTCTTGGGAGTCTCCAAGATGAATGGCTCAATAAAATGCTAAACAAGTGTGGATTCATCTTCCTCTTTGTGTGTAGAGTCATCATCTCTCACGAAGACTTTGACTTCTCCCTTTTTTCATGTGGATTGGGCTTTCTCTATAATTCCTAAAGTACAATCTCTTGAACTTTGTTGTATTTTCTGCTCTTCTTTTCTTTCTCATACTACAACAAATCTTGTGATCTCACGGGACCTATTCTTTATTCCTTGTCCTCTTTTCTTTGTTTCTTCCCCAAACCTTTATGTATCTAACAACTTTCCTTTTCTTTGTAGGTTGTATTCATCTAAATTATTATTTCCAATATTGCGATCTACGGGACGATATTTATTCACCTATTCTTCTTGTTTTCTTTTTCATGCTATATTTGATATCAATGTTCTCTCTCATGGAGTATCGATCATGCTTATACAAATCCGCGAGGCTATGTCCATAGTTATGGTATTTGTAACACTCAATGTTAATGTGGGGCCACACATAACATTTTCTTTCTTGAACATTTCTTCCATAAGCCATGCAATATGTAACCTTATGTCCAAAGTTAGTCTAATAGAAACAATGACCATAAAATAGAGATTTGCACACACAGGAGTGAATGATTTTCTTTTGTTATTATTAGTCAACCACAGATTCACATAGATGATCATGAACTTCTCTTTTGTGGATCCCTTCATTATGGTTAGAGCTTATTTGTTGTCTGAATGTGGAAGTTTTTGTTGAAGATGTATCTCTATTTGATTCTCGTTGACCATGCTTCCTTCCTTTGAGTACTTCTACATAACTCTTACTCTTTTCTTCATTCTTCTTTTACTTAGATCCACGCTGATCTATGGAACTTTGTTCTTTATTCACCTGCACTTATTTTCTTTCATTTTTTCTCCAAACCTTTTTGTATATGACATATTCCATTTTCTATGTAGATTTGTCTTCATCTTGTATTATTTTCAATCTTACGATCTCTCGGACTTGGTATTTATTCACTTGTTCTTCTTGTTTTGTTTTCCATACTTTATTATATTTGATAACAATGTTCTATTTTGTGGAAGTATTGATCATGATTCTACAATTCTGGGCTACATATTATGGTTATGGAATTTATGGCTTACTCGATGTTATGTGAGGCCACATAAAGCGTTTCTTTCTTGAATATTTCTTCCATAATCCACCGCAATGTAACCTTATGTCAAAGTTAGTACAATAAAACCAATGACCATAGATGGGGTTACATACTTGAGATTGAATGATCTTCTTTTTTGTGTATTCCTTCTAAATTCTGCTTTGGTTGATCATGATATTCTCTTATGTGGATCCTTTCATTTATGGTTTAAACATTTTTTACTAAATGTGGAAGGTCTTCTTGAAGATGTTTCTCTATCTAATTCTTGTTGACCATGCTTCCTTCCTTTTAGTACTTCTACATAACTCTTACTCTTTCTTCTTTCTTATTTTACGCGAACCTAGAATGCTTCTCATCTTTCTCTTTATTGTTGATGAATGGTTACGTATCTTCAACATTCTTGCTAAAGCAGCGATTTTGCTTCTCAATGTAATTAACTTCTTCTCAAGCTTCTCCAGCCTCATATTCTTTCTTCATTATTTGACTCTTCATGAATTCTTTTGTTAGCTTTGATTATTCAAATTGGATCTTCAAGGAGATGATTTCTTTTTCAAATATTCTTTCTTGTTGAAATTTAGATTACCTTCATGATTCTTTTCCTTTTCAATCTAAGGATTGTCTTTTATTTCCTTTTGATTTTTGGACTCATCACTTTCAATCTTTAAATAAGGGAATTCAATTCAAGATGTACTACTTCTTCACAATTAAAACAAAAATACATACTTTGGTTGACTTCACACTCTTCTTCTTATTAATATGTCTCACATGAGAAACTTACGTCTTTTTTTGTACCTTCTTCTTCTTTAGAAATCTACCGAATCTAGCTTTGTGATGGGAGAATAATAGATATTGTGCACGGCTTATCCCAAAGTTTTTAGTTGATACATTTCACTTTGTCCTTTATTGAATCAGGTAATCTTTCCAAGATAAAATCCATTGTTATTTGTTGATATTTTCAGTTCCTTCTTGGTTGCAGTATTTGGAGGATTATTTGTAGTAGTGTATGCTATAACAACTGAGTGCCAAGTATCATACCCCTGTGCACAATAAAATGCTCATCCTGCTTCTCCACAATTCATACTTTGGACCCTTCTGACCATTGAACAGTGGTGCTCCATTCATCTTGCACTTTTGTATTCCATTCATACTTTATTCCATGATCTACCTTCCAATGATTAAACTATTTCCTTCCAGGACCTGATTTGATACTAATTTTTGGAATACAGAGGGGGGGGGGTGAATCGATGTAATGCTTTTATACCACTTTTAACCACAATATATATTATTCAACTTTATCAATAATGCTCAACAATATATCATCAACATAGCATGAGAATATATCGATGATATCATAAGCATATATTTAATCACACCACCACATCAAGTAAACAATACACCAAAATTTCGTAGAAACCCAAATGAGGAAAACCATGAAATGATTTATTATATATATCAAGATTCATTCATAGGAAGCACCAACTACCTAATTCTCCATTTTCAACTGGAAGGAAGCTACAAACCCCTATTTATAGGATCCAACATGGAAAGTCTATAGCTCCTTAATTCTTTGGATCAGCGAATGAGCTACAACCCCACAGGTTCTCGGAGCTCAAGATGGAAAGTGGAATAAAACGCACAGTTCTGGGGCTCCAACTTTGAAGGAATATCAACTCCTAATTCTATGGATCCAGGCTGGAAGGAGGCTACAGAGCCCTTTCCAACTCCATGTTCCTGCCATCCTAAAGTATAAGTGTAGACCAAAATGTCACTGCCACAATCATTGCCACTTGTCACTATCACTTCCGTTGCCCTTTGTCACATCAGTGCTTGTAACCCTCAGCTTGTCAGCGTATCCAGCCTAGAACATCAGCACATCCAGCCAGATCATTTGTCCACAAAACGTCAATCCAACAACCTATCAAGGCAGTCATTTGTGTCCACAACAACGTATCCAAGCGATCCAGCGTCACAAAACATGTGTCAACCCGATGTTGTCACAACAACCTATCCATCCAATCACTATCTCATCCATGAAACCATATCCACTCTCATCAGCATGCAACTCATGTCAATATCACCAAGAGCAGCATATCTCCAAATTGTATGCTCAACATCACCAGCAATGCCTCACCAAGTATGTACCAACATCACCACATACCATCCCACCAAGATGTGTGTCTTAACCATGTACCAACCTATACACCAGCTACATCAACCATGCATGAACCTCTATCTCAACTTTTGTGCCATCAACAAGTGCATCAACCATTACCAAACAATCTATAATCAACATGTACCATAAACAGTTGTATCAACCATGCACCAACACATGCTTCATACCATGTTCCAACCATGTACATTAACACCATTACCATATACCAAAATATATCATCAATGGAAATGCCTCAACCATATGCCAAGAATATGTACCAAATGTGTACCAAGTATATATAAATATCACCAAAAAGTTCCTCTATCAATGTACCAATCATATATCAATACTAAAACTCCACATTGCCACAAGATATGCCAATAAGACTCAAACATCCACCAACAATATACTTCAACATATCTTCCTCAAAACCATTCACTACAACAAGACCTATACAACCAATAGTGCCTCTAAACATGTACCAGGATGTGCATCAATGAATCAAGGATATGCCTCTAGATAATATTACCTTACAATGGATTTTCCTCATAACCAAAGGTTCCATAACATCAGCGAGGAGTACTCAACATAACCATCAATATACCCTAACAGAAATGACTCGATCCACACACTAGGGTTTTCACCATGCACTTATGATATGCCTCAAACTTATACTTCAAAACTAAACCATGTATACCATCATCTTACACCCTTCAACACAATGTACTCATACCTATAGCTCTTTTATTGACATGGAACATCAGACCTCAATTATCCATGCCTTTCTCATATTTTGTTGCATGTTACCACCCTTTTTACCAAACTTATCAATGCCTTGCTTGTTGCACACTAGTTGACCAGCGAGGATGCCTCTCTAGACAAGTATAGTGCAACCTGCGAGGATGACCCAAATTAGGGTTTCCTCATATTTCTTGACTCTCCACTGCAATCCCAAGAATCTCTTCCTTTGCCAGCTGCCTCAGAAAATTGTTGTAAATGGCAGATCGACCAAAAGAAACACTAGACCATATCATTCTACAGAAAGATAATGATGAATAGTGTGTGGGGTATACTTAACAGATATTGAGGAGTTATTTATACTTTTGGTGGTAACTCCTCTCCTTAAACAGGATTCTAGGTTTTCTTGTTACAACCATTTACCCTTTCATTCATTGACTTACATGTCAACTAGGAATTCTTGACCATTCTTTAGAGTTCCCAGAGTTTACAAGGGTCCATATCTCCCTAGCTGCAGAGAGGTCCGATGAATTCCACATATGAATGGAAATGGAACGATGTGTGATATCCATCCATGATATTAATTCCTTCAATTTCACTATCAGCTAAAGTAGTATATGCACCTCCAATCAGTGTCCCTGGTCCCATGACACATCTACCAGGGATACATCTGGGTACATCAAATGTATGAAACTAAACTCTGCGTAATATATCATACAAATGTCAATCAAATTTACAACATCTCTAGAAATATCTAAGAGTTGTTATAAATATCTAAGGGTTGACATTAATATCTAAGGGTTGACACATTAATATCTAGGGGTTGACATCAATGACAATGGCACCAGATATTTGTCAACAAGACAGGGCATTTTAGAATATCTGAGGTCATTTCTTGTTAGTCTTGTGTTATGATGGATTGGTTACGATGAGAAATACCCTTCAACGAAAAAGAAATGAGATTCAAAATATTATCAATTATATTAGAGTCAGGCCATAATGGTCATATCCACGGATAGGGCATGGGTAAGATGGTAATAAGACAAAACAAGTTATATTAGAAGAGTATCACTTCTACACTGTGATGATTGGTGCCATGGCTTAGCCTACACCTGACATTGTTTTTTTGCAATCACCTTAAGGAGAAGAGAACAGACGGATCAACATTGGATTTGGTCACATGGTTGTGTAGGCCAGTTCAAAAGTATTTCATGTATTTCCAATGGTTGTGTATGTTACTGCAAAAATAAGGTACCACACATTTTGGAACTATTTTGAGTCACGGGCACGGAAGATAGGGCAGCATGATGGAGTAGATGCATGCATAAAAGAACATTACACAGGAAACAAATGAAGTTCACAACCACTTTTCCTCATTTGAGATGCACAATCCAATGTTGAATGGTGTTCTTGATAATGGGAGAGGGAACAAGAACCCGTGAAGACCAATCACATAGAAAATGACATGTACATATATATTTTTTGGGAGGTGGTTGATGTAGATTGATCACAATGGTATGAATGCAAAACAATCCAAGGCACTCATTCATTCCATTCGATTAGAACATCAGACAATGCAATAATTGAAATATGGATGAGAAACTCTCTTGCTTCTAAATTCCATGTAGTAGTAATGGATAGGATGATTGTGAATTATTTAGTTTTGGAGCGACTATCTTCGATTAGGAGGTATTTAATTTCAGCCCGTGTTTATACCTGTGAAGTAACACACCCGAAATATGCACTTCACATGGGGGAGTCTGGAGAATTACCCTGCCAGTGCAGGGGCAAGCGGAATTTAGTAAGAGTTCCAGTGAGAAGCCTGGCATGTAAATGTATATTGTAATTTCGTTATAAATCTGGACCATTCATTAAAAGGTCCTTGGATCTAACTGATAGAGATTATGTTAGGGTTTTTTTTCCCTAGAAGGCAACCCCTTTTAGCAGGAAATGTATTTGTGGCTATGATTGATGGTGAATATTGTATTATGAATGGGATCATTGGGGAGAAAAGAATTTACAACCTTGGGTTTTGTTGTAAAGTTGATAATCCCTTCATATGCTAGATAATAATAAGGAAGGACGCTTGGAGGAATTTTCTCTGCGGTGGGCCTACACTAGAGTGAACTACGTAAATCACATTGTCTCTGTGTATTCAATGTGATCTTCACGTGTTTTTGTTTCCACATTTGTTTTATTTTGTTATCCCGCAGTCTGTTTTCTAACATGAATCGATAGATTGGGTTGATACATGGGATCATGTATCACTTATTATTGACTTATAAATATGGAATTATCCTAGTTGGAGGAGGACCAATCAAGTGTTTCAACAGATTATGATCATGTGTCAAATCTCATACTGCTAGGTTAGTTGATTCCTTATATTAAATTTTGAATAACTAGCATTAATGTTTATTCTTTGGTCATTTAGTGAACTCACATTTTATCATTTTTGCCGGAGCACATATGCGATGTTTTTCCCAAAGAGATAATAGATAGAGACGCTGTTATTAGGCGATCGATGCTACGAGGGGAAAGTAGAGACCCTCATGTAGTCGATATGAGACTCGAAGGCGTTAGACTTCCGATTAGATTGATGGTTATTAAAGGCAAATATCTAACAAAGGATTAAAGAAAATGAAAGAAAAGGTGGTCATGTGTTTCAATATTATAAACTAGATTAGATGCGTATACCCCACTTACAAACTTTTATTTATTTATTTCCAAACCTCCAACTACAAGAATGCCAAAGAAGAAATAAATCATCAAAGATGTGATACTTCTTTCCTTACGAGCATAGAAGTTAATGAAAGGCGATTAGTATTAAGAAGTGAAAGTCCCCATGGTTAATAAGTTTAAATGGGAAGTGACAAAAAAATTCCCATGGCTTCCCGTACCCTTCGTTCCTTTCATGAAATGCCTTCCATTTTCTTTCCATGTATTGCCTTTCCATGCCTTGCCTTGTCGTATCTTTACTTACCTTGCTTTTCTACCTTAACTTTCCTTACCTTGCCCTTTTCTTTCATGCCATGACTTCCCTGTAGCACCATACCTTACCTTACCTTTTCCATGCCTTCAATTTCACCTTTCCTTACCGTACCTTGCCTTCCCATGCCTTGCCTTTCTTGCCATGCCTTTCTTATCATACCTTTCCTTTTCCTTTCTTTCCATGCCTTCACTTCCTTTTCCTTTTCCTTTCCATGCCCATTCCTTCCCATACCTTCCCATGCCTTGCCATGCCATACCTTCCATGCCCTTTCCTTTCCACACCTTTATGAGTTACCTTGCCTTCTTTGACTTTCCTTGCCTTGAATTTGCATGCCATGCCTTCCATGCCTTCCCATGACTTTCCTTTCCATGCCATGCCTTCATACCTTGCCCTTGCCTTCCCATGCATTGCCTTGCATTACCGGCCACCTTCACTTCCCTTGCCTTTCCATTGCCGTACCTTCCCATGCCATTCCTTCCCATGCCTTCCCCATTTCCATGGCTTTCCATGCATTGTCTTGCGCTTGTCATCACCATCCTCCCCTTTCCTTCACTTGCCATGCCTTCACTTTCCTTTCCTTTGCTTTCCTTTCCTTTCCATACCATGCCTTCCCGTACCTTTCCTTGCCTTTCCATAGCATGCCATGCAATGAAATTCCATAGCATGCCTTTCCTTCACTTTCATTCCCTTTCCTTTCCATGCCTTCCCTTTCCTTGCCATTACCACCCAAGCCCACACCTTCACTACTACAAATGATCGATATTGTTTTCTTGAAAATCGACCTCCTCTTGAGAAATTGCATTATGCCTCATTGGAAGCAAAACCCTAGATACTTTCGAAGGATACTTTGAAAAATGGTTTTCTGGGGGAAGGAATGAGAGCTGAGGGGCCTCATTGGCTGAAAATCAGTTCTTTGGATCTAATGGTGACAGTTCATCCATGGAGTCCGATTTGAAGGTTTTGCTCGCGGAGTTTTCAACTCGCCTCCTCAAGCATTTAAGGACGTATTGAATTTGGTCCGAGGGCATAAAATACAAGCCCGGAGTGGAATAAAGGAGTTCTGTAAGCTCCTGTAAGTTTGTTTGGCCAAGGCACACATGACTACACTACCCACAAATGCACGACACATTGTTCTTGAAAACTGACCCCCTATTCAAAAATTGCACTATGCCTCATTGGAAAAACCTAGTCGAAGATACTCAACAAATGATTTTTAGATTGGATGAAATGATAGCGGAGAGGAACCACTAGCTAAAACCTAGTTCTTTAGATCTAATGAAACTGACGATTCATCCATCCGGAGTCTCTTGGTTTGATTTTTATCTTGAGTTGCAACTCGCCTCCTCAAGCCATTTAGGGACAAGTAGCCAATTTTGTGCAGGGGCATAAAATCCAAATAAGCTGACATAATGGAGTTTAAATGGCCCTACGAAGTTTATTTTCTAAGGATCGTAATGACTACCGCTAACCCACGAATTCAGGCAATGTTTTTGAAAACCGACCTCCTCTTCACTGGAATTGCATTATGCCTCTTTGAGAAAAACCCTAGTGCAGAGATCCTCAACAAATTTTGATTGAATTTGAATGATAGGAGGGGACCCAATAGTTGAAACCTAGTGCTATGAATCCAATGCAGCCCGGCGGTTCATCATTCAGTCCTGGATTTTAGTTTTATAGGTTGAAACTCGCCTCCCCAAGCCATTTAGGTACATGTGGTCAATTTGGTTAGGGGCATACAATCCAAACCCGAGTGGCATAACAAAGTTTTAAATGTCCTCTCACAAATGCACATTTTGGCCAAGGTACATGAATACACTACTCACAAATTGGTGAAACATTGATATTGAAAATTGAGCCTCCTCTTTAGAGGAATTGCACTATACTTATTGAGCAAAACCCTAGTGTCGTAGATACTCAAAAATGGTTTTGGTGGATGGAATGATAGTGGAGGACCCCACTAGCTAAAACACAGTGTTCCCAGATCCAATGTAACTGACGGTTCATCCATCCAAGGTCTTGTTAGATTTTTATCATGAGTTTCAACTACCCTCCTCAAGTCATTTAAGGGACATGTGGCCAATTTGGTTCGAGGGCATAATATCCAAACCAAGCAACATAATAAAGTTCTATAATCTCTTGCACATTTGTTTGCCAAGGCCCACATGACTACACTACCCAAAAAATTCCCGACACAATGTTATTTAAAAACGACCTCCTCTTCAGAAAATGCACTATGCCTGTTGAGAAAACCCTAGTGCACGAAGTCTCCAGCAAAGATTTTTCGATTGGACCCGAATGATAGCCGGAGGGGTCCCACTAGGATGAAACGGTGCTCTAGTCTAATCCGGTGGCATTTTTTCCATATGAATACCGGTTTGGTTTTTATGTAAGTTTCAACTAAGCCTCCTAAAACCATTTAGGAACATGTAGTAATTTAGTGCGAGGGGAATAATATCAAGTGGCGGCATACTTGAAGTTTTCGTAAGCTCATAAGTGTATTGAGCCAAGGCCACATGAATGCACTACCCACAGAATTCAGGCCACAATGTGTGAAATTGATCTCCTCTTGTCTGTTAGGCCAAGGCCCACATGAATGCACTACCCACAAATTCCCGACACAATGTTATTGAAAATTGATCTCCTCTTCGGAAATTGCACTATGCCTCATTGAGCAAAACCCTAGTGCCCTAGATACTCCAACAAACAGTTTTCCGATGGACAGAATGACATCAGAGGGGCCCCACTAGCTAAAAACCAGTGCTCTAGATTCAATGCAACTGACAATTCATCCATTCGAGTCCCGATTTGATTTTTATTGCGATTTGCAACTCACATCCTCGAACCATTTAGGGAGATGTGGCCATTTTGGTCTGGGAGCATAAAATCCAAACCGAGCGGCATAATGGAAAAGGAAAGGAAATGCAAGGAAAGGAAAAGCAAGGAAAGGCAAGGAAATCAAAGGCCATACATGACAAGGCTAAGCATGGCATGAAATTGCAAGGAAAGGAAAGGTTTAGGTGTAGGTCTAGGTCCAGGTTAATCCTATTACTTATGATAATCCATGTTTGACAAATACATGATACCTTAGATATATGAATAAAGAGAGCTTATGTTATGACATTGAAATTCTCGTGCAAGTATTTTTATATAAGATATATGGAATAACAAGTTGTAGAATTACATGCTTAATGAATCATTTGATTGTAATTTTTACATATTAAACTTGCTCATTTAGTACAAGCATTATTTACGTATTAAACTTGTTCATCTAGTAAAGCCATGACATGGCATGGCATGGCAAGTGAATGCAAGGCAAGGCATGGCAAGTGAAGGCATGGAAAGGCATTTCATGGCATGGCATGGCATGGTATGGCAAGGCATGGCATGACAAGGCATGGTATGGAAAGGAAAGGCA
>SNQJ01S0205942.1:0-16426 GCA_010110895.2 Picea sitchensis | reverse complement strand
TATTTGAACCTTCAATTTTGTGATCATTTGTTCTAGTTCTTGAGTGTCTTTTTTCTTATCTAGTTCTACTTGTAGTTTCTTGTTTTTCTTCTTTTCTCTTCTGATAACTTCTATGGCACTCATTAATTCTTCTCGGAAGTCAAATTTTGCCTCTTCAATTTATTCTTCATATGCTTCTTCATATTATTCTTCGAAGTCTTCTTTATCAGAGTCTTCTACTGCCATGGATAAAACTCTCCCTGTTTCACTGTCACTGAATTCATCTTCATCTGATGATGAGATGTCTTCTTTGGTGCAAAAGTTTTTCTTGAAAACTTTCTTTGTAGTTATTTTACCTTTATATGTTTGTCTACCTTTTGAGTAACCTTCATCATTTATCTTTTTCTTATGAGGAAATTTGTTAGAAAAATGACCAATACCATCACAATTAAAACAAATTAAAGGAAGCTTACCTTTGTACCTACCATTGGTTCCCTTGTTCAATCTTTTGACGAAGTTGGCCACTTCTTCATCATCTTCTAAGACGTCGTTGTTGCTGCTATATTCTTCTTGTTCCTTTTTCTTTTGCTTTGATCTTTTGGATGCTTTGAAGGCTGCTTCTTTTACATATGGATTTTCCTGTTCATTAGTTCTCATATGTTGTGAAGACTCCATGGGATTCATCATACTTATTGAGTTTAGATCGATCTTTCTTCTGATGATATCTTAGGGTGGAATCTCTTAGGAAGATCTTAGTACCTTTTGAAAAATTACGAGAATTCTTTGATATCTTCTCCCAATCCTATGATTGCATTCCTTTTTTCATCAACTAGAGTAATAAGTAGGTTGCGATATCTTTATCTTCCTTCATTTTTAGTTGTTCGAGCCGACCTCTTGTAAGTTTGAGCTTTCCTTCTTTAATTTTGAATCTCCTTCATAAATATTTGAGAAAACATCCCAAATATCTTTAGAAGATTTACAATGTGCAACTTTGGTGAATCTGGTATCCTATTGAGACCATTCAAAAGTTCATTTTGGCTTTGGAATTATTCTAAACAAGTTTCACTACTTTCTCATTTATTGGTGGAACTAGCAGTGTGTATCCACTGATTGATTGCCAAACTTGAAATCCACTTTATTACTTTTGTATATATGTATTCATCCTTATGCTCCAAAACTTATGCTTATGTCCATCAAATTGTGGCATTACATTTTTATCTGGTTGAGGTACTCTCATGATCTGCTGGTGGTTATGATTTATGAAGGAACCTGATACGATACCAATTGTTGGATTACTAAGGGGTGAATGATAATGGCGTAATTATAATCCTTTTTCTTCAAATTTATATATCAATGTAGAATTGGCCATCAATAATGAAGCATTAAGAAATAAAACAATCATACACATACGATTACACGATTTTCGTTGCAAACCAAATCGGAGAAAACCACAAAATGCTTTTTTCTTATATGTCTTGAAGAATTACATTCATTGGAGCACCAACTTCCTTTTGTTTTCCTGATTACAATTGGAAGGGCTCCAGCCCCCCTATATTCTTAGGCTGGCAGGAGAGGTAAGCTCAACTCCCCAATTCTCTAGCTACAACTAGAAGGGACTACAACCCCGATGTTCTCCATTACAACCGGAAGGTGTTCAACCACATCTTGCCTAGATCCTGCCACCTGAAATAGAAGTAGAATGGAACCAACTGTCACACTATCATTGTGATATATATACCATTGTAAACTTGTAACAAAAAATTTGAACAATGCATCAACCATACACCAAACCTGTACCTCAACCTATAATCAGCATGTCATAAACAAGTGCATCAACCATGCACCAATCATCAATCAGCTTTTGTACCATAAACAAGTGCATCCAACCTGTACCAATTAGCACGCCAATCATGTGCCAACTACTAATCAACTATGAATCATCAGTAATAGCCTTAACATAATCAAATGCCACCTCATGTATGTGTGCCAGCTCATCAACTTCCTTGTCTCAATATGTACTCAACATGTACCACAACGAAATCCCTCACATCAATTTCATCATCCAAAGAATATTTGTAGCCTCGATAATAGACACGTTGTATGATCACATAACCACAAACTTTCCTTAACTTTAAAAACAAAGAGACTAGCATTTTCATCAAACTTTTCTTTAGTCTCACATGCCTAGTTTTGGATTAGTCCTTAACCCTAACTTGAGTAATCCTGCTTTGAACCTTTAATGTATAAAGATCAGAAATTGATACACAATGTTCTTCAGTGTGTTTTATGCAATTCTCAGCGTCACTACTTGGAACCTCTGGAAAAGGAGTTATAATAGAAAAATGGCATACCCTTAGCTGAATTTTGGCTTATTCTAGAGGCGACAGCAGCAGAGCGTGACCCACACAAAATGTTTGATGAATTTGATCTAAAATAATTTAAAAATCATAATAAATATTTACCCTAACAAGCACATTTGGTCTCACTGAATTTGGATCTGTTATGAATAATTTATGACATTTTACCCAGAGCACACGATTTTGACTAGTTTCGGGTGACCCACAAACCCTATTTTCCGCAGTGCTTAACTCCAAAATAAAATGACCCACAATCTAAAATTTTTACCATATGCGCGGATATGGTTTCTCACTTCCATAGAAATTTCACGGTGGGAATCATTATACAAAAAAAGTTACAGCGAAAATGGTGAGATGACACAGCAAAATAACATACCTTAGAAAGCACCATCAAAGAATTTATCCTTACTTGCATTTTGACTTCTTTTCTTCAAATTCACTCAAAATTCCAAGTTAGATATGCTTGGATCAGACACATATAGATATTCAATATGTCAAGTGTGATTCAAATGAGAGCCTTGCCTCTTGTTATACTCTCCAAGTAGTAGCTTCCTTAGAAACATCTTCTAGGTCCTTGGCCACTTTCCTTATTTTAGGGTTGTGTCCACTTCTAATTTCTTCATTAAATTTATTATTGAAATAATTTGTTTTATTCACTTTGAATTATAATACACTCATCACTTCTTTATTATCTACCTTTTAAAATCTTAAACCACTTTGACTACTTTGACCTTTTTGGAACTTCTAGATGACATATGAGGTCCTCCAACCCAGTAAGGCCATAACTCTCAAAAACCGTGAGGAGTTATGTGACATTCTCACCACAAAAATGGAATGTATGTACTATCCATATAGAATGGTATTATCTGAAAATATATCATAACTCATACCCGTTACCCATCAAATATATCATAACTCATACCGTTACCCATCAAACAAACTTGGGTCCATTACCCAAACTTGGGGTCTCCAACTTCTCATGGCCATAACTCTCTAACCGTGAGGAATTATGTGACGTTCCACATACCACCGGAAATGACATGAAGAGAACTATCCATCTAGGATATTTCAAATAACAAATTCACTTTCCTTCTTCTCATTATTCCATAATTAAGCATGGGTTCTCTTACTCCACAAAGCATCTTCATGTGAGGGCTTTCACCATAAGGGGACTACTTTGGAGTTCATCCATATTTACTTCTTATCAACCATGAAAAAACAATAATGAGTCATATTTACATAAATTAATATTGGTTCCATTACCCAAACCTTTGTGCTACGGGGCTTTCTTCAAGGGTTGACATCAATGACAACCAACCTTAATCAATAATAAGGGTTTTTGGTTGAGNAGTTGATTATTTGGCACATACATGAGGTGTATAGTTGATGATGTTGGTACATATTGATGAGTCATAGTTGATGAGTAGTTGATACATGTTTGGTACATGTTGGTGCATGGTTGATGCACTTGTTTATGGTACAGGTTGAGGTACAGGTTGGTGCATGGTTGATGCACTTGTTTATTGTACAAGTTGATTACAAGTTGAGGTACAGGTTGATGCATGATTCAGGTTATTGGTACAAGTTGTTTGGTGCAGGTTGATTGGTATAGGTTTATAACAGTATATCTCACAGTGATGGTGTGACAGTGGTTCCATCATTATACTTCTACGTCAGGGCTATTGGACAGGGAAAGGACAAGTGGTTGTAGACACCTTTCGGTTGTAGCCAGAGAACATAGGGGTCCGTATCCTCCTTCTGGTTGTAGCCATATAATTGAGGAGTTGGAGATTCCCTCAGGTTGTATGCTGAGAAATTAGGGGGTTGGATCCTCCTTCCAATTGCAACTAGAAAACAAAGGAAGTTGGTGCGTCCAATGAATGTAATTCTTCAAGACATATAAGAAAAAACATTTTGTGGTTTTCTCCCTCTTTGGGTTTCCACGTAAAAACACTTGTGTACTATGTATGTGTATGATTTCTCATTTGTTCATTGTTTATTTACTCTATAACTATTGGATGATAATTCTACATTGATATAAAAATTGCATATTGTGATTAAAAAGGATTGAATTTCTCTATTACTGATTCACCCCCACTCTCAGTTATCCAACAATTGGGATCAGAGAAGGTTCCTTTAGGAAACAATTTAACCACTGGAAGGAGATCATGGATTATTATGAGAATGGAGTCCCACTGTTTAATGGTCATAATGATTTAAAGTATGAGATGTGGAGCATAAGGACAAAAGTATTTTTACAGGCACATGGGCATTATATTTGGCTATCAATCATTATAGGATATGATAGTTCAAAAAGGGCAAAGATGACAACCAAGAAGGAATTCAAGAAGAATAAAAAAATAGCAATGCATTTCATCTGGGAAGGATTTCCTAATACGATAAGAGAAAAGGTTGGTAAATGTTCATCAACCAAAGAACTTTGGGATAAGGTACATGACATATATTCTTCACCCATCACAGATTCAAAAAATGCCAAAGAATATGCAGGTACAGATCAAGAATAAATATGTTCACCATGTCAGACAGATTCAAAATATGAAGAGTACATAATCAACAAAGGTATGTTGTTTAGCTTTAATTGTGAAAAATGTGGACATCTTGAAATAGAATGCCATGAAGAAAATAAGACAGAAAATCAAATTGAAAAAAAAGACAATTATGAATAAGAATTGATTAGTTCTTTATATGAACTAAGAGAAGAAAACAAGTCAATCAATAAAGAATTGATGAAACAAAATGAAAGTGTTCACATTTTTTAAGAATCCCAATAGGTCATTGAGAACTTAAGAACTCAGCTAGAAGAAGCAAGAAAGATCAAAGAAAATCTTGAATATCAAAAGAAGTGTTTGGAAGCCAACATAGCAGCACAGAAGGAGGAAGCAAAAATGAGAGAGAATATATTGATAGATCATCTTAAGGAAAGAACTAACGATCTAAACCAGCTTGAGTCATAGTTTGTTCAAGAAGAGAAAGTACTTGAAGAAGAAATAATCACATTAAAAATTCAGCTTGAAGAAGTGAAGAGAACTAAAGAAGTCATGAAGTCTCAGATATTAAAGAAAAAAGAAGAGGTTGAGAAGCTTGAAGAAGAAGTTGTCACATTGAGAAGTAAAATCGTGAATCTCAAATAGAACGTTGAAGAGACCGAAACATCCACATCAATTACAAAGAATGAAGAGAAACACTATAGGTTTATAGAAAAGAAGAATGGAGAAAATAGAAAGAGTTATGCAAAATTACTCAAAGGAAGAAATCATGGTCAACCATAATATAAGAAAACTATTTAAGATACATCTTCAAGAAGACCATATGTGTTCAAGAAACAAAGAAGCTTCAATCATGATCATGATCAGTCAAGGAAGAAATTCAGAAGGACTACACCACTAATAAGATCATTCACTCCCAGGTATGCAATTTTTTTTTATGGTCATTGGTTTTATTGTACTAATTTTGGACATAAGTTTGCAGATTGGAGGGATTATAAAAGAAGTGTTCAAGCAAGAAGTGACTATGTGGTCGCACGTAACATTGAGTGTTACAAATTTCATAACTATGGACACATATGATCGATACTTCCATGAAATATAACACTTATATCATATATAATAAATTATGGATAAGAAAACAAGAAGAACAAGTGAACAAAGACTAGGTACCAGAGAACGCAAGATTGACAATAAAATGAGATGAAGAAAATTCTACAGAGAAAAAGAAAGATGTCAGATACAAAAAAGTTGGAAAATAATTGAAAGAAAGGAAGGACAAGTAAATAAGGAACATGTTCAAGAGATTGTACTTTAAGCCATCGTAGTGAAAGATGAATCCACAGATAGAAAGAAATAAGTGAGAGCTCAGAGAGATAATGAATCTACCAATGAAGATGATGATGAATCTACCAATAAGGATGATGATAAATACACATCAGAGAAGGAATTATTCTAAGCCATCCTACTTAGAGACTCTTAGGAAATATGAATATTAGAAAGGGGGAGCCTATGCAATATCTGTGATAGACCAAAGAACTATCCTTCGAGTAGCTTGCAGAGTTTGAGAAGACAGATTCAGAGTAGTCAATTAGCAGAAGTACAGTTTGATAGATTAATCAAGACTTCATGATAGTATAGTGATAAATGGGTCAGCATTATGTACAGTTGCGTAAGTAGAGTCTTGTATAGTATGGAAATAGATGGATTTGTAAGAACACTTAGCAGGTTTGGACAGATATATGACCATGTACGAGAGCATGGATTCATAGATTGGTTCAGAGAGTGATTCAGAGACAAAGGAACATTATCATAATGGATGATAATTACATAGGAAATGGCTCGAACAATGCTAATGGATTCCAAATTGACAAATATTTTTTGGACACATGTAGTGCATACAACAGTTCACATTCAAAATAGAGTAATGCTCAGAAACAACAATAAAAAAACTCCCTACAAACTATGGAAAGGAATCACAGACAACAAACTCTACATCATGGTAACTCAAGGTAGTATTTTATTAATTGAAATTTATGTTGATGATATTGTTTTGGAAGTATTAATGACAGGTTAAGCCATAAATTTGCAAAGGATATGCAAAATGAATTTGAAATGTCATTACTAGGAGAACTATCCTTCTTTTTGGGTCTTCAGATATGCAAAGCAACCAAGGAAGTTTTATTTCTCAAACTAAGTATATCAAAGAAATGATAAAGAGGTTCGGAATGGAAGATTGCAAACTACTTACCACTCCTATGTAAATTAGTTTCAATTCAAGAAAAGATGATGATTTGAAGTCTACAGACTAGAGGCAATATGGGTCAAATGATTGGTAGCTTACTATATGTGACAACATCTAGACCACATGTAATGCAGGAAGTTGGACAGGTGGAATGATTTCAAGCAACATCAAATGAATCACATGTATTAGCAGTGAAGAGGATTTTCAGATATCTCAAAGGAACAAAAGAGTTTGGATTATGGTATCCAAAATGAAAGGATCTATCACTTATTTCCTACACAGATGCAGATTGGGAAGGTTGTATTGATGATCGATGAAGCAGCAGTGGAACATCATTCTACTTGGGTGAGTGTTTAGTATCATGGTTAAGCAAGAAACAATCATTGTATCCTTATATACAACTGAGGCAGAGTATATTGCAGCAACAACATGTTGTACACAGGTTCTATGGATGAAACAAACTCTGACAGATATACAGGTTGAGTATCATGATCCCATTCCAATCTATTTTGATAATACAAGCACCATCAGTATCTCAAAGAACCCGGTGATCCACTCCAAGACGAAGCACATTCCAATAAAGTATCACTTTATATGGGAAAAGGTTGCAGAGAATAATATCATAGTTGAATATGTGGTCACAAAAGAACAAGTGGATGACATCTTTACAAAATTGCTTCCAAGAGAATCCTTTGAGTATCTTCACCAGAGACTCAGAGTAATTTCTACTCCAAAATGAATTATTTTGAATTCTTATCTTATATGTATTAGATATACATGAGGAAGCACCATAAAGATGACGGTTTAGGTTGGAAGATCAGTTTCAGGAAGAGTTCAGTTAGGAGAAGTATCCCCAAGGACAGGTCAGTTAGGGGGAGCAACCTCGGATGGAAAGATACATTTTCCATTGGTGACAAAGGGGGAGAGATTTATTAGATGCATAGGTAAATGAAAAAGTAAAGGTAAAGGGGGAGCATGAGTGACATGACTTTAGTATTGCACCAGAGTGTTTTCATCAATGCAAAAGGGGGATATTTTTGATTAATTGGCTTGGTTTTCATTGATGTCAACCCTTGAATAAAGTCTGGTAGTGAATTTCGGTAGCACAATGGTTTGGGTAATGGAACAAAGTTTGTTTGATGGATAATGGTATGAGTTTTGATATATTTTCAAGTAAGAATATTCTAGATGGATATTACATTTCATGCCATTTTCGGTGGTATGTGGAACATCACATAAATCCTCACGGTTAGAGAGTTATGTCCATGTGAAGTTGGAGAAAGGTTTGAGTAATGGACCCAAGTTTGTTTGATGGATAATGGTATGAGTTTTGATATATTTGCAGGTAAGAATATTCTATATGGATAGTACATGTCATACCATTTCCAATGGTATATGGAACATCACAGAACTCCTCACGGTTAGAGATTTATGGCCATGTGAAGTTGGAGAACCCTCATTAGTCATCTAGAAGCCCCAAAAGGTCAAAGTAGTCAAAGTGGTTTAAGAGATTTTAGAAGGTAAATAATAAAGTGAAGTGATGAGTGTATTATAAGTCAAAGTGAATAAAAAATAAAGTATTTAAATAATGAAGTTAATGGAGAAATTACTAAGTTGACATGTGGTTAGAAGTGGGTTAACCCTAAAATAAGGAGAGTGGGTCAAGATGGTTAAAAGATAACCCCTTGAGGAAGCTACATGAAAGTATAAATAAGAGGCAAGGCTCTCTAATTTTAATCACACTTGAGAATATTGAATATATATAGGTGACTGAGGTAACCAAAGGATATCTAAGTCGAATTTCAGAGGGAAGGTGAAGTAAAGAAGGCTGAAATTGAAGGGAGGATAAATTCTTTTGATGATGCTTTCTAAGGTTTGTTATTTACAGGTCATCTCACCATTTTCGCAATAACATTTTTTCTAGAATGTTCAGACCGTAAAATTTGGAGGCCATTGAGGAAACATATCCAAGTAGTTGTGATACATATTTCATCTTGTGGGTTGTTGTATTTCTTGATTTACACGCTATGGAAAATAGGATTTGTGGCTAGTCTTGAAACTAGTCTAAAATAGGCGTTTCGGGTAAAAACGTCATAAATTCTTCATAACAGATCCAAATTCCGTAAGACCAAATGTATTGGTTAGAGTATAGTCTATAGTATTCTATGTACAATTTTCAGATCCATACAAAAAATTTTCTATGCGGGGCACGCTCTACAAGTTTTCTCTCTAGAATAAGCCAAAATTCAATAAGGTCTGGAGGAATTGCATAAAAGAAGCTGAAGAACATTGTGTACAATTTTTAGATCTTTATTCATAACAAGTACATAGTTATGATTATTTTAAGTTAGGGTTGTTGACTAATACAAAATTAATCATGTGAGACTAACGTAAAGTTTGATGAAAATGCTAGTCTCTTGTTGTTAAAGTTAAGGAATGTTTGCATGTATTTGATCTTATACACCAGTTCTATTACAGAGTTACAAATCAGATTTGGATGATGAAATTGATAAGGGACTTTGGTTGAGGTACATGTTGGGTACATGGTTGAGACAAGTAGTTGATGATTTGGCACATACATGAGGTGTATAGTTGATGATGTTGGTACATCTTGATGAGTCATAGTTGATGAGTGGTTGATACATGTTTGGCACAGGTTGGTGCATGGTTGATGCACTTGTTTATGGTACAGGTTGATTACAGGTTGAGGTATAGGTTGGTGCATGGTTTATGCACTTGTTTATGGTACATGATGAGGTACAGGTTGATGCATGGTTGATGCATGAATCAGGTTATTGGTACATGTTGTTTGGTGCAGGTTGATTGGTATAGGATTATAGTAGTATATATCACAGTGATAGTGTGATAGTGGTTCCATCATTCTACTTCTATGTTAGGGTGGTTGGACGAGGAAAGGATGGGTGGTTGTAGCCACCTTCCAGTTGTAGCTGGAGGACATAGGGGGGCATAGTGTCCTTCTAGTTGTAGCCAAAGAATTTGGGAGTTGGAGCTTCCCTCAGATTGTAGCCTGAGAAATTAGGGGGTTGGAGCCTCCTTCCAGTTGTAGCTGGAAAACAAAGGAAGTTGGTTTTTCCAATGATTGTAATTCTTAAAGAAATATAAAAAAAAAAATGGTGGTTTTCTCCTGCTTTGGGTTTCCACGTAAAAACACTGGTGTATTGCATATATGTATGATTGCTTATTTGTTCATTGTTTATTTACTCTGCAATTATTGGATGATAATGCTACATCAATATATTGTCTTTAAAAAGGATTGAATTGCTCTATTACCGATTCACCCCCCCTCTCAGTAATCCAACATAAGGTTGTGTGTGATTTGGGGTAGAATAGAACCTTTTATGTATTTTAGGGTGTCAAGGCTCTTCCTAGTCGGTAGACCCATATTAGGGGGATTTTCCCCATAGAAGAATTGGCGACTCCATTGGGGAGTATCTCTAGGGTATTTTTCCGGAGATATTTGTTTGGATTGAATTCTTGTTTGTTTAAGTTTTCTAAGTCTTTTTAGGTCTCTGGTCTCTTTACATGTGCCTACCATATTTCCTAAGTTGAGTGCTCTGTCTGAATTTTTTTTCTTTTTTGAAAATTTTCAGCAGTGTACATGCCCTGTTATATACCCATCCCGCGTACATATGCGTTATACATAATACATAGCCATTGTACTTAAGAGTTTGTGATAGGGAGTGAAAATGTCCAGTTTCATAAGATTTAGAAGGGAACCCCTCTAACATAGGGGATAAACACAAGGTCGTGTGAGGAAAGGTAGAGGAGATAATCCCTCCAAAGCCGAACCAAACATAGTGGGGATCATATATTGAGGGTAATTCTTGGGATATTTGTTGACCGCATTTGAATACAGAGCTTCATGGAACTAGAATCCATTCGATATCCTTAGTTGTCTTCCAGAACATTTTCCTTCGGTACCATTGAAAGGCTTCAAACTTTTCTATCCTACTCATTATGATCAGCCTGATTATTGACTGTACCCTCTTGGTAACTGACTGCGAGATGGAAACCTAGTTTCCTTTTTGTAGGGACTTACACAGGTGACTGCGGGGGTATACCAAGATACCTACGGCATACGTAGGATCACACTTTGTAGAGTATACCCAGAGGGTGTTTCCATGTTCATGTTACACTTGCCACTGTAAGTTTCTCTAGTGTTGATTGGCGTAATTGTTCTTCCTTCTAGTTTGTTGATTTCTTGATTTGCCTTTAGGGACTTTTTAGTGTGTGGTCTGTGTTTCATGCTAATTTAACATTAGAGTGTCAATTGATCATTTCAAAAGGTGTAATATCAACAACTATGTCATTCAGGTAGGCTTCAGGTCCCATCGTTAGTTACTTTGGAGCCACCTCCGCCACAATTGAGGAGAAGTCTAGATAAAGAGGTTTTTTTTAAGCGACTGAGACACCAGAAGTTGTACCCAAGCATAATCCTAAAGAATATACACTTGCACTAGAGGATTCGATCATTTCTTACCTCAAAGCTAAAGGCTTCAAGCCTGCAAACCCTCTGATCATTGATTTATCAATGCCACTCCTTATTCAAGTAATCCCTCCTGAGGTGACTACTCTTGATCGTCGTCTTGTTAGAAAATTTGCGATGGAAGAAAATAATTCTACCTCTTATGGGAGTCCTCATAGTCCTATCCCAACTGTAGCTATATGGAGTGTCATTCCCCCTCCCCCACCTTCACCTACAAGGACTACTACTAACCAGACACCAACAAATTATGGAAGTGCCATAGTCCCCACAATGACTATGAGAACTGTTCCTTTTATACATAATATGTCTGGTGCTCCTTTTTCATATGGGATGTTGGATTTCAATTCAATATTGAATTTAACTTACTCTACTCTGTAGACTATTGGTATGGGGGAAGGGAGTTCTAATACTCCCTTACAAGGATCCTTTACAAGCACCACTTCTCTCTTTAATGCTATCCCTTATGGTAGGGGTTATATCCCTCCTCCATCCCATTCACTTGGAGATGCTTTCTAGTAGCCATCCAGGCTTAATACCAGTTCCATCTTGTTTAGGTGAGGGATTCATGGGCCTCAGTCCTATATGACTTTGGTTGGGTCTATGCCTTTTTCTTTGTTTGTTTTTTTCGGAAAAAACGCTTTCTCGTCATCCATGTTTTCTTCAAGGGGAAGCCCCTTCTTTAATCAACCCAACCCTATGCAAGGATTCATTCCTTCATAGGGGGTCATGACATGAGATTTATCCTCTCAATGTATTGGAAATCCCTAGAAGGGCTCTTTTCCTTCGCAGGGGATGTCGATCGGGGGAAACCCATCCCATGCTAAGTGGAACCTTGAGCAAGTTTCATTACCTATGCCAGGAGGATTAGTTGTGGGAAGTCCCAACCAAGGTCCTTGGAATACCATGTAGGGAGAAATTCCTACTCAAGGTATGTCATCAAATTACGCAAATCCATCGATGATGCAAAATAATGTGCAAACTCCTTATACTGGCCAAGGACACCATGGTTTTTACCAGAACCCTGGCCAACAAGCAAAATTTTCCTAGCAACCTTGTGTCAGTAAAAATCCAGGCTCCTCTTTTCCTTTAAATCCACCGCAACCTAGGTTACCTTTCTTGGAAACTCTTCAATTTCCACGTTGGCCCCCCATGCCAACTAAGTTTCCCTCAGACATACCAAAATTTGAAGGAAAGCCTGGAGAAGATCCAGGTGATCATGTTACAATGTTTCACTTATGGTACTATTCCAACTCATTGAAGGATGAATCTATCTAGTTTCATTTGTTTCAACACACTCTCATAGGGGCTGTTGAAAAATGGTATATCGAGATCGATATCTCAAAGTATTCTTACTTTAACGACTTGGAAATGGTTTTATTAAACCATTTCCAATTACTAGTGAGATACGATGCCGACACTGAGTTGTTGGCCAACTTTGAGTAGATGAAATTCATTCATATATCTGATCACATCCGAGAATGGTGTCATTGAAAGAGCTTGATCAAAGTGAAGGTCTACTGGTTTTCCCCTTTATATTTAGCCATTTACCCCTGGTTCATAACCAAGAAGCTTCCCAACAAAATCCCTTAAGACTATTGGCCCCTCTAGTTACCCAGAAGGCAAAACAGTACACAAAGTGCACTGTGCAATCTCACCCGAGATAACTCTTATGGGTGGCTACAATACTCAGGTGTTTCTAACCTGGGACTGAGCGAGATATGTACTTGTGTGTCACAACCTTTATCTAGTCTGGTTAACATCTTGCTATAAGATTTATTATACGCATGGATGTAAAATACCAGATCTACTTAATCAATTCATTCATTCAACATTCTTCAATTAATCAGACACAAAGACACATTCATTCAATTCCACAACAAAGTGTTATCATGGTTCACCCTCTCCTTGGATACGTCCACAAATATCTGACTCTCAGGATTTTATTATGGTTTAGAAATATATCACGTCGCGTGTGTTTACATTCTTGGTTTTCACTCCCCTCAGCAGGCTCCTCGATCCCTGTGAGGCTGAATAGATCACATCAGGTCCCTCAGCCTATGATCTAACCCTTGGGATAGAGTCACTCACTCCTTCCTTCACTCACCATCTTAAGGATTCGTACAGTCCTTACAATATTATTTCTCTCTCTCTCTCTCTCATATCTATTTGCCTCTTGTCCTCCTCTTTTCCTCTCCTAAGTACTACTTATTTATATTTTGGGCTCACTAACCATTAAAATGTATTAAAAAAAACCTAACCCTAACATTGTTAGGTCTTCCATGCATGTGTGCATGCTGCTTTTCCTTCCAACTGTCGCTTTCCTCTTGCATGCCTTTCTTCCCAAAATAGCCTTTATTTTTTATTCTACCTACTTCCAACGGGCCCCCAACACTGACATGTAGCTTGTCTCGAGCCACCTAACCCTGGTGTTCTTCTTCGATCTCTCTTGTGATTGCTTAGAACTTATCCATGAGCTCTGTTGCTTGTGTTTGGGCTTGCACGGTCTTCTCCTTGAGTGCGTCCAATACCTGTTCTGCAATATCATCGTTGACCATCCTTGCAAAATATTCCTAGGTTTGTGCCATATTCATTTTGGATTCCTCCACCCATGCAATGGCCTCTGCTTCTCGCTCCTGGAGCGGTTCCATTTGAGCCTAGCACTCCTTTTTCTATGTTTGTGCAACTATGAGTTCTTCCTACAGTTTCTTCATATCCTATTCTCCTTTGACGAGATCCATGATTGACATTATCTTCTGCCTTTGCTTTAGGTCCTATATAGATGCACTTATCCTTTCTCCTTCCTGGTCCCACTGCTGGACCCATTGATCCTCTTCCATCTTTGTCCAGAGTTGTGCTGCTTTGTCAAGCAAGTTGGTCGCCACGTGGACTTGTCACTATATCTCCTTTATCTGCGTTGTTGCCTCATTCTTCTTTTGCTCCTTCACCTCTAGTGGAGTGGTAGGTGTGAGATTCTCTTGGAGGTTCTCGATCTCCTGTTGGTATTGATCGATTGTCTGCACAATCTGATCAATATTCTATGTCACCATGAGTTCGACCATCTGCACATTCTTTGGGATTTCATCATAGGCTACGACCAATTTCTTCTCTAGCCTATTCACGTGGTCCTTCTCATCTTTGGTCTCTAGCTTATCCTGTTCAAGTACCAATTCCAACTCATCTCGATTGTCCTTTTCCTGCTGCAATTCCGTTGCATCTTTGCATGTGTGAGACTATACCTCTTGTGTAACGCGGACTTGCAATTTATATAAGGCCTTGGTTGGTATTTGCATCAATACCAACTTTATTTGAGCCAAGTCCTTTAGGGGTGTGTACCCCATGATTTCATCCATGTGCAACATGCTGGGTGTGACATGAAATGTTGAGCTCGACTATGTTGTCATCTTGATCCTGTCCTGCTCTCTTGATCTAGCTTCGCTTCCTATTTGTGATGTTGATGGGATCGTTCCTACCTTGCTGCTGGCTACCTATGCTTCTACGAGATGCTTGAGGAGATATCGCATGTGTGGCAACTCTTCCTCCATTTTGTCCCTTTGGCATGAAACATTATCAAAATCCTCGACTGTGCAATCTTGGATCATTTGGGTCACCATGTCCGCATCATCCTCGGTGATCGTGTTTTGTGTGCCCTCGCCTTCTTGTGTGCACCCCCCATCTGAATGAATGGCCTCGTAGTCTAGCCTTTCTCCTATAGAGTAGTACTTGATGTATTTCCCTGTGCTATATGAGACTATTTCTGCTATACCTGTGGAGCCTGTGTGTTGTTCTTATTCCCCTATTGAGTGCCTGTCTTGGATGTCCCCCCTTTTTTATGTTGTTCCTTGTTCTGACCTATCCTTGATTTCTTGGGCACTATTGTCCCCTCAGCATGTGTCTATTCCTATCTTACCTCCTCATTCTCTATCTCTGTGGTTATTTCTAGAATGAGGACTGGAATCCTCCAGTCATATTCCCAATCCTTAATGGCCATCTCCATGTCCTCCTGCTTGATGCAGTAGCGCAGTTTTATCCATTGATTGTCGAGATATTGCCACGCATGGATCCACATCGCATGTCTAGTGGCTTTGAATTTGGATATGCCCTGATACTGTGAAATTGATTCCGGTGTCACCCTCCAAGTGTTGGCGATGTTGTCTTGTATGTCGCTGAGATAGCCTTTGAATAATACTGCATTCACCTTTCTGTTCTTGGAGTTTGAAGCAGACTCCAACAATAAGTTTCACACTATGTGGTAGGGATTGGGTATAGTGGAAACAAATGAATACTTGTCTCCTTCCATCCAATCAAGGATATTAGGATGAGTAGCCATGAAAATGAAATTATGTCCCCATATCCTGCGCATCCTTGCAGTTTTCTAGGAACAGATTCAACAAATAAGGGGCCCAACTTATTGTGGTGCCCTCTGCACACTGTGTTGTAGCTGCGACAACCCCGACTAAACTTCCTCCTTATGAAATTTCTTGAGTAATTTTCATTCCATAATTGTTTTGGCCATTCTTTTCGTGATGTCACTAATATGCTTGATGATTCCTCGTGACCCCCTTTCGGTGCCATATTTATTCTTCATTTCCTCGACCAATGCTTTCTCCTTCATTTTTTCCTCAAGGAACTACGCGATATTCTGACCCCTTGATGGCAGCCCTGTGATGTATGTGATGAGCTCTACGTCTATTAAGACAAGTTGTTCCAGCCACAGATATCCACCATGTGTAACTGCCATCAGCTGCTTGATGCAATTTCTTACATACTGGCCCCTCCCAAAGTGCAGTAGGTCCAAAAGGCCTAGACTCATATTTTTGGCCAATCCTTCTGCCCA
>SNQJ01S0205941.1:1901-16422 GCA_010110895.2 Picea sitchensis | reverse complement strand
AGACTTTAGTATCTACTATTTAGTATTTTGCTTAGTACTAATTAATTAGATTCTAGAATGATGAATGATGAATTTAATTTTTAAATGAATGTATCAATATTTATTATTTTACTATTTTTGTTTCAACGTTCATTTATGATTTATGAATCAATGCATTTCATTACTGAATTTGAATTTGAATTTTGAATCATGTTTAATAGTTTATATCATTTACAAATTTGAATTTTCAATTTACTAATTTAGTCTTTTGGTATTTACTGATGAATTTGCATGGGATGAACATTGAATTGTTATTGTTGAGATTTTATCATTATTATTTTTATTTTTAAAATTTTGTATTTTATATTTAATTTTTTTTATATTATATATGTGATGTCCCTCCGTCCCCCATTTCCCTAAAATCTGTAAAATTTGGAGGTACTTCCACACGTTCCCCCTGTGCGTCTCCCTGCACCTACATCCCGGAGACTTGGTGGAACATTGGCTTACATAATAAATAAAGGTCAGATCTGAAGTTTGTGGCTATTTCATTGTGTTATTCTCTTGTATCTTGTTATTATTCTACTGTTGTTCCATTTCCATCATTTATATGCATGCAAAACCTTTGAATCAACTCCATGCACAACTCTTAGAGGCAAACTGCAAAATATTTGACAAATCCACTACAAACAAACAAGCATTAAAACTCAAAGTTCCTGGCAACTCTGCTTGGGAACATTACAAAAGATGTGACATCATGGAGAAGGTTCTCTCCAATCTGGATGCAAGCTCATCCACTCTTGCAGGAGCTTCTTTATTCCCTGCACTCCCTGCAAACTGCTATCGATGCTGCTTACCCTTCACCTTCTTCTCAGGACACTGAGAGGCATAGAGACCAAACTTGTGGCTCTTGAAACACGTAACATGGTTCAGATCTTTCTTCCCATGGTTCAAATATCTGACTCTTCCTTGTTCTTCTGACCCCTCCTGGGTCCTCCTTTCTTTCTGCATTTCTTCATCCTTCTGATTAGAAGTCAGATGATACTAATAATGGTTGAACTATACAATATTAGGGTTTACTGTATAGAATTAGGGATAATTCCCTGCTGTGTCACACTGATTTTGTAGAACGACTATTAGATGTTCATGAAACCGATGGTTTTCTGTTTTCTCATTGTGCTTCAAGGTAATTTTGTGCAAAACACCAAAGTTTTGTTCAAGAGATTGATTTGGTTGTGATACTAGCCCATTAGTTTTACATCCTGCAACACAGTTATTTGCAGAAAATATCAGGGATATATAGGATTAGAGGTCAAGAAAAAAATTTATATTTGAAAGTTAGTGATAGAAATTACTGGGCAGCTGATGCAACATCTTTCTGGTAAATTAGATCTTTTTTCTTCATAACCTGTGGCCCCAATTTTGTATGGATTTTTCATGCAGGCATAAGTCTCACCATTGATCAGTGGAAAGCATTTAAGAAAGGTGTACCTGCAATCGTAGAGGCCATACAACAGCTGCAATGAACAAGGGGAAAATGTTCTGTCTGGCACTTACCAGGTTATCACTTGCTACTATAAATCTCTGTAGTGAGTTGTTTACTGGGAAACATACCAGTATTTTCTTTTTTCATTGTTAGTTAATTCATTTCAGGTTGAGATTTGCTTAGTAAAATGATACGAGTTGTTGATGCAGGAGTTGTAAATGCTTTTTAATTTTTTGTATGGATGGTTTTAGCTTTTAATTATACTGGCTGGTGAGGCATTTGCTTTATTTCATGTTTGATAGATTGCATATTATTTCCAAAAGAAATCTTCTAATGGACAATCGCTTGCAAACAGGCATTTTGATCTGGAGTTCCTGTATATTGGTATCTTGAGAAGGGGAGTATATTTATAGAGCTCTAGAACTGTTATAAAAGATATCCAAGTTTTCCATTTAGAGTATTCTGTATGTAGAATCCCAGTAGAAATGTTGTGGTGTCAAAAAGTGTGCCTATTTTAACCA
Organism: Picea sitchensis; assembly: GCA_010110895.2. NCBI lineage: Eukaryota > Viridiplantae > Streptophyta > Pinopsida > Pinales > Pinaceae > Picea > Picea sitchensis. The sequence continues at coordinate 14,436 of SNQJ01S0205941.1, read as the reverse complement.
GAGATTCAATTTTGATATCCATTATGTATGTAATCAGTTCTACCATCTTGATAATTTTACAGCGCCATGGACTTCTATACAATTCTCTGGTTCAACTTGCTAATTGCAGCATGCAATTGTGATTAAGAGCTGTCGATGTTATCATACATGAAATTATCTGAATAACAATGGATTTTTCATTGTTTTGTAGTGCTTTTATGGTTTGAAAAAGTGATTTTCAGAATTATAAATATGTTCTCTACTGGTTTGTCCCGATGTCCACCCACTGGTCTTGGATGCATTAGTAACTTCACTGGTTGCATAATCATAACAAATCTTTTGACTTCTCTTTGGAGGGTTGCGACTTTGACTTTGAGCACTGAAGGTGCTTTGATTTAGCCAATGAATCACAAATGACTCGAGGGTTTTATTGCACGTTTTAGCCTTGAAGTGTGTTAGTATTGACAAATTTTCTAGGCGGGATTACTGATTCACAAACTTTTTAGAAATTACTCTTGGAGCAACATTTTTCTAAGTCAAGTTCATTTGAGCTATGTAACATGTCATGAATTGACCACTTTGGCATGATTGTTGTCTTATGGTGCAGAGTTATTTGATTTAGTAGGAAGCTTTCAGCATAGATGCCATCACCAACCGGTATCTATTCTGTTTCTATTTGGTCTCGTTCATTGAGATTTCCACCCTCCTGGTCTTGGATGCAGTATTAACTTCATTGGCTGCATAATCATAACAACTCTTTTGACTTTTCTTTTGGGGGTTTGGACCATGAGTTTGAGCACTGAAGGTGCTTTGATTTGGCCAACAAATCACAAACCACATGAGGGTTTATTGTGCATTTTAGCCGTGTGTTACTATTGACAAATTTTCTAGGTGGGATTACTGATTCACAAACATTTTAGAAATTTCTCTGGATCATAGTTGTAATGTGTAATGTAATATATTACATAGTATTACTACATCGAGATAAGCCTATGTCAATGGTGTGATTCCATCCACTTTAATAATATTCAAGTATGATAAGATTTTAAGTTTTTTTTTACCAGAGAAAAAATGCGTGATTTCTACTCACTGAATGGATAATTACATTCTTCAGGTGTCCTCGGCCCTTGTTAAAAAAACATGTTAAAAAATTTATCTTCTCAGACTCAGAATTATCTTCTACATGTATTCATTGTAGGAAGAAAAATCCCACTAATACCAAAAATGCAGACTTCAAGCATAAGTTCATGAAAGTTCACTCCAGCAGCTGGACTTTGTACATACCCAAAAAACTAAGAGCAAATAACAACACTGTTTACCAAACTTTAACAGAACAAGTCAATGCAAAACAATGGACACTAGCAGCTTTTATATAAAATCATCCATATACTGGCTGTGTAGTCTGAGAAAGAACTCCAGCCAGGGATTCTTCCAGCATCAACCTGTTGGCCCTCTTTTGAGAGCCCATCAGCTACTGTATTAAGTTCTCTGAAGATACATGTATATGTAATATATTGAAATAGCCCAGAGATTGTATTAAGTTCTCTGAAGATACAAATATTAGCCCAAAGATTGTTTTCAATTGTCTGCTAGTGGGAGGAACATTCTGAATCTGGCTATCCTCTCTCATCCAATTCATACCAAGTAAAAAATCCCCAAAAGCCTGCTTTCGATCAATCTCTTTCTCTAGTGCTAGTTTTAGAGGACTTCTTAAAGCTGCTAACAATTTGGCAAAATTATTTGTTCACGTGTCCAAGGCTCAAGGCTGCTTTGAATTTGATGAAATGACTAACAGAGAAATAAACCCCCACCAGCTCTATAGAAATCTTGTGGCCCCTGTTTTGGCTCCATCAAAGAAGCCCCATGGATATGATTTTTCAATCAATATCTCCCCTATTTGCCTTGGAATTTTTTTTTTCACCTTCATCTTGCAACCTTGGAATAAACCATACGCCTGTGACTACACTTGGAAAGTAGGTTTCTGTTTATCATTAAATATATTTTCATTATGTGCGAGCTATATACCCGACAACACTAAACAAAGCAAAGCTTTGATTGTTTTTAACTCCTTCCTGAACCACTTCCTCAATTCCATACATTTGAGATACTTGCCATCTTCTCTCCATCCTTCCAAATTCGTCTTGCATAGGGGAACTTGATCATTAAATGACCCATGTCTTCCATTGCTCCCTTTCATAAATAACACATACCAGGACCACTTCTGACCCTTTTTTGGATCAAGTCCCATGTCCATACCCTATTTTTAAAAGATAACCATAATAATACCTTGGTCTGTTTTGGTGCTTTAATTTGCAAATTCTAGACCACCACCAGACCTCTATTTGTTCATCACTCGCAATCATAATTTTGTACCCTAGCTTGGCAATGTAAATCCCTGATGCCTTATTTTGTGCCCATGCCATTGTGTTAGACGACTCCTTTATTCTTAACAACTCTTCCCTAACTTTGCTATAAGCGTATTCCGCCTAACTTCTCTTTCCCTTTCTAACTCCAATGATTGTGCTGTTTTCCACCTTTGTGACCAAATAGAGGATGTAGCATTATCTTTTGCTTGATTTAAAAAATACAAGCTATGGTTTTGTAAGGGGAGTAAAATTGCCTTCCCACAACCCAAGATAGAGTCAGCACCCACTCTAAATGATAAGTTATGAGAAATGAGAGCATCAAGTAAAATTGCATTCCCACAACCCAAGATAGAGTCAGCACCCACTCTAAATGATAAGGAATGAGAAATGAGAGCATCTAAGAGATGATTTGCTTGATTATTAAAATGCCCTAGGCTATTGCCTAGTTTACGTTTTTAATCATTATCCCCGATGTTTTGTTGCACGCGACATATAAATTGCCAATAGAGCTGCCTAATTATTTGTCACAGGTTATTCAATTTTAATATCAAGCACTTGTCATAGGTTATTCAATTTCAATGTTAAGTGGTTTATTTATCGAGCACTTGTGGAAATTTTGAAGTGGTTCAGTGATGGGTTGAGGCTTTTTACATTTATTATCAAAACATTTCTTTTAACTAATTGACGGGGTAAGGATTTTAACATCTATTGGGTGAGATTTTTTACATTTATCCTTAATAATTTTTCATTAATTGATGGTTGATAATTTTTACCTTTATCATTAATTAATTGATGGGTCGAGGATTTTACAGTTATAGTCTAACATTTCATTAAATAATTGACGGTTGCCTTTCATTATGTGGGCATTGCTTGGTGTCTCTTGGGTTTATCCTAGCTCTTCTTTCAAGTTCATGATTGGATTTGGGGTGCATTTTCTTGGGTTGATGTGGTAGCATCTACCCTTGTTTTCATGATTGGCTTTGGGGTGCATTTTCCTGGGTTGATGTGGTAGCATCTACCCTTGTTTTCATGATTGGCTTTGGGGTGCATTTCCTTGGGTTGATGTGGTAGCATCTTCCCTTGTTTTGATACTAACATCGTTTATGTTATAATGTTTGTGTCATGTTTTATAAGCTTTTTTTAGCTTATAATTGTTATTTATGTGATGTTTATGATAATTGCATATCTTATTACCAAGTACATATCCAAAATTTGTTCCACATTAATGGTTTCCTCTCCACACTTGTGCAAGTTGGCTATATCTTGTTGGAGTAATAATATCAATGCCTTGCCCTTGCATGATTTAATAAGATTAGCTATTGATCCGTCACACATCATAATAGTTGTCTCAAAGATCATGTATGGAATTGTGAAACTGTATTCATGGAAAGAGAAATATTTCGTTTAATAGTATGGTGTAAAGTAATTATATGGCAATCATGTTGGACTTCAAATTGCAAAATTGCATCTAATGTCAAGACATTTTAATGAAATATTTAACATTCTATGAATAAGGGAGGGATATGATTACGATGAAGGTGATTCTTTAGGAGAAGTTATTTGAGATATAATTTTTGGGATCAACTGCGTAGAGTAAGTCATTAATCTATGACCCAATCCATGAGTATTAGTCACAATTGACCAATTTCTCATGATTTTGAGTTATCGGGTGATGGTCACAAGGGTGAAGAAGTAGGATTGAAACTAGCAAAATGAATCGTATTGCATCAATCATCACCTTCAGGGCTAACATTTGATAACCAAGATTTTTTGGGAGGTCACCCATCCCAAGACTCTTGGCTAAAGCTGTAACACCCTTGTTTCCTCCAGATTGTAAATATTATTATTATTGTGAACACGACTATAGACATAGCTGTCATGTGAATGATGGGAAGACAATGAACCTTGCTACAAAAGGTAATGTATATATTTTGTTATTAAATAAAAGGAAATTGTGGCATGACTGTTGAAAGATGGTTGCTAGTATAGATCATGATGCGTGAGAGGGATGGTAAGGGGAACCTGTAATGGTGAGATGACCCTTGCCAGGCCGATACTCTGTTGGATATAAATTGTGCAGACCCAAAACAATCTTCTGGCCTAGAAAATTTAATTACCAGTCATGTTGGTAGTTGGGAAGTCTTCCTCAAGAGTCAATGAGGAGATGGGAAAAGTACCCATCTGGAAACTTCCTGATCTGACCCACAAAATCTTGCTGGAAAAGGCAAGAAAATGAAGGAAAAATTGTGGGCAGAGGGTAGAAGAAAAGACACGAATGGGTTTGATGACCAATCAAGAAGAGAGGAGCGCGCAAGGTTCTCTGGTTTTGAAGAGAACCGAGAATTAAGTTGTTCTGGTTACAGGAGCGCTTGGAAAGTGTTTTCTAATCAAGCTAATAAACATAGTTGCAGGGAATTGAGTGAACAATCCCAACATACTCCCTTGCTTGGTGGATAGAAAATTGAACTACTAGGTTCCTGTGGGAAAATGAGAGCAACCTTTGTCCCTCATTATTGTTAAGATTAAGCAGAACCCCTCATGGCATCATGATCTAACTAGGGGGTGGCCACTTGAGGAATACTCTAAGAGCAACTGTGCCTATTATTGGGTGGAAAAGGGAACCTCTTTCAACAATTTCCAAGTTTAAGATAAGTGTGATTTTGAGTTTATATTGTATTGACTCGTTTTGTTATAAAATGAGTGTTCTTGAGCTAAATGAGGACAATTTTGTTTATCTTGTTGAATGGTAAAAAAATTGTAACTTTGATGGCCTTGTGGCTTGAGAAATTTGAAGTAGAATTTGAATAGTCTATTTAATCCTATTTGGCAAAGGAGGATTGTTATTAATGGGTTTTAAATGAAATTGGGACAGGAGGCGAGTTGACCTTCTGTCCGAGTCTATTTGCGCTAAACCTCAAAAAGGATTGTCCAAGGATCAAGTCCGCGAATGCAGAGTTGAGACAGACTCTACAGGACTGTTTTGAACTCGTCGATCTCTCAGAATCCCTTTTCCAGTTATAGAATTCGAGTTCTATAGACGAAAGGCGCTTCCCTCAACTCACCTTACCATGTGACTTCGGGCCCAAAACCACGGGCCTAACCAAATCTCGGTTAAGATTTTGAAGTGTAGCCTTCCGGGGTGTGCATAGGTCCCAAGTGACCATAAGCCTAAACCACAGGATTATTACCTTTCATGTGGGCTTGTCGACTTGAGCCTTCGAGCCACTAGGAGTCCCATATGACTAGGACCCTAGAACCCTTAGCTACGCTCAAAAGGAGCTAAGCCTTCCGAGCTTCGGAGGTCCGAAACTTCGAGATGTTGGAACCTTACAACATTCAAATCCTGTCGAAGGCAACTTGTCGAAACCGTGACTGGATGCTTTGACCGACAACTGGTTGTCTCTTATCCGTTATCGTGGGATCTGCCTTATCGCTAAACACTTACCAACATTTGACCACGAGTATTCTCTTCACCGTTGATCACGATCATAGATCAACAATGTGATTCTCGTTTTTGTCCTCTTATGGATCCAACTGTGGTGATGCTACCTGAATTAGCTACTTGATTAGACGTCTGACATGGGTTTGTAATTTTGCGATTCTTGCAATCCCCAACCTTTCAACCTCTCCAGAGTATTAACCTGTAGAAGTGGTCACGAGGTAGCGACTACCATTTGCTGTCGGTTAATGCTCCCACTTATTTTATCCTTCTATTGTTCTCGATTGAATGGTCAAAAAGGATTCCGAAGGATCTTAGTTCGACGGTCCATGGAACTTCGGGGTTCGAGACTTCGAGAGTTTGAAGTAGAGCGTACCCTGGGCTATGGCCTGAAGACCAAAGGTTACTTAACTAACAAGATTAAAGAAATCTCGTAATTAGCACTAAGTCATGTTTGTAAGTACGTGCGTGGGACTTGCTTCGGGACTTCAGGACTTTGGAGCATAGGCCAAACGTCGAAGTGCCGAAATTCCCTGTCGAGGTGTTAAACTCCAATTGGACGGGCTTGCATACGCCATAGTGACGTGGCATGTTTGGGTAATTCCACATGGTGTCGTGGGATTGGTAGTGAGTTAGGTGTGGGACCCCCCCTTGTCAAGTCTAAACCATGTGTTAAGTGCAGATAAATCCCAACCGTTGGATCTAAGGGTGGATAGAACTCCACCATAGAACCCGGAGTGGAAAGAGACTTCGGGACTTCGGATCTCCGGGGAAGTTTTTGGACTTGTATAAGAATTGTCGAAGGGTCGATATCCACAAAGACCTAGGGAGATATTCCTTGTAACCCCTCCTTCCGTGGCCACGTCGTTGCCAAAGAATGATGACACGGGTCACGATAGTGCCATGATGGACAACATGAAAAAAACGATGCCACGTGGATGCTACGTGGCGAAGGGGGTGGCCATTGGCGAATGATTCCCCGAAAACTTCGGAAGGCCATAACTTTCAGACCAAAGCTTAGTTTTGGACAAGGTTATAGTCGTTGGAAAGCTCTCGACGAGCACAAGGTGATGGTGTCCTCATTCAAAGAATTCATGGAGTTGCAGGAAAGCGAAAATTTAAGTCCCATTCCTTTAAAGAATACTTAAGGGGGCCGAGTGTGTGATAGAGTGGTATCGTAGCAGGCAACAACACTTGGTTTGCTTGGGCTCATAAAAGAGCAAAAATAAATTATAATAGAAAACTTTTAAGGGGCAGGGTACCCTACCCTACTCACTTGTAAGAGCTTATTTAAGCTTTACTACTAGAAAGAGTGAGACCTTCTGCTGTTTTTACATGATTTAAATTCAGACTGCATGTTGATATTATATGTGGAATATTGAAGCTAATTTTATCTTACAAAAATTACCCGTGTTGTTCATAAAATTTGAGGACAACTAACTAACAAAAAATGTTGTTATCAACAATCAAACAGTCAGTGGACAACAAGGAAATTACAACGTAAGGAATGGTGACACATCACGAGTTTGGAGAAAACTCACATAACAAAGAAGATCCTGATGAGAGGAGGGTGGTGGAAACTCCTCCAGATTTAGCTGAAGCTGTAAGGAGCCTTATGGAAGAATCACAAAGTTGTAAGGTAGACAATGAAAGGCTGATAAAAAAATAGGAAAAACAAACTGAAATTAATGCAGTCCTATTGCAAATCCTATTAGATATACAAAGGCATCTGCAACATGGGCCAGTAGCCAATGATGTGGACGAACATAATACTAAGAAAAACCAAAGTCCACCTGAGATACAAAAACATGGGCTTGAAAGTAACAACACAAGAAGAAGCACCTTGAAGAAGGCCCAACATGGAGCCAAGAGGTTTGCTAACATCAAGGACTCATTTGAAGAATCCTCTAGTGAGGGAACTGACAACTCCAAGGAATTGTCTAGCAGTGAGACCAGTTCATCCCTTCATGGGAGAAGAAAGAGGAGAAAAAGTGTCAAGGGTCATGACCTTGAAGAGTTTAAGAAATCTAAGCCACCCACTTTTGATGGAGAGATTAAGAAGGGGGAAGAAGCAAAAGCTTGACTACTTGGCCTAAAGAAGTACTTCAGAGTCCATGACTACTCTGAAAATTTAAAGGCTTGAATAACCATTTTCAACTTGAATGGAAAGGCCTCCATCTGGTGGGAGGACCTTAGGAATGTGAAAGGAATTCATGAGAAAGAATTGTCATGGAGACAATTTGAGAAATATTTTAAGAAAAAGTATCGATTTGAGAGGTACTATGATGAAAGGACTAAGAAATTCTATGAACTGAAGCTAGGACAACTCACCATAGATGAATATGTCAACAAATTCCTTGAACTGATGAGGTATATGCCTTATATCAAGGATGCAAAGACGAAGATACAACGGTTCATCAATGGACTGCCTCAATCCTTTCGAGACTTGATTGAGTTTGATGAACCTAGGACCTTAGAAGACACCATTATAAAGGCAAGGTACTGCTATGAGCAATTCAAGCACAAGACAGAACCTCATAAGGATTGGAAAAATGAAAGCAAATTGGGATTCAAGAAGAAAGGGTTAAGACCCTCAAGATTTAAGAACCGTGGGAAAGGCTCTAAGATGAGCCTTCCCACTAAAAGAGTATCAACAAAATTTTCCACCTCAAATTGGAAATAAACCCTTGGGATTAGCCCCGGGAAACATTGATAATATAGAGAGAGAACCCTTGAAGTGTTGGGGATGTGGAGAAGAACATTTGTTGAGGGACTTCCCACATAGGCAACAAGACAATAAGAGTCTACAACATCCAAGAAGCTACCACAGTCTATGATGTGGCTAGGAGTGTGCCAAAAATCTATGTAGCCCTGAATAATAGACAAGCTGACCACCAAGTTTCAGTGGTGGAGATGGAATGTATGATTGCCAACCATCCCGTTTCTATTTTGATTGACCCTGGTTCAAATCTGAGTTATGTCGGCCCTCAAACTGTTGAGAAATGTAAATTGCAGCCAGTAAAACATGCTAAATCATGGCTGGTACAACTAGCCACAGGAACAAAAAGAAAGGTAACAAAGGTCTTACCAGCATGCCATTCATTGTGAATGGGCTAGCCACCCAAACAACTCTAAACATACTCCCTTTATGATCTTATGACATGCTGCTTGGCATGGATTGGTTCGCTGCCCACAAAGCCAAGTTAGATTGTTATAATAAAACGTTAGAATGTGAAGATGAGGAAGGGGAGAAAAGAACCCTATAGGGAATTCAAAAACCTGTCTCAGTGAGACAAATCGCAACCCTTCAAGTGAAGAAGTATTGTAGAAAAGGATGTATTTTGTATGCAATATAAGCACTGAACTCTGTTGAGGATAGTGAAATAAGTTTAGAGGACCACCCTATATTAAGAGAGTACCAATATGTGTTTTTAGAAGAGGTACCAGGTCTACCTCCAAGAAGAGATATTGATTTCTCAATCTAACTTATACTCGGAGCAATGCCAATGTCTAGAGCACCCTATATAATGAGTACACTAGAGCTAGTTGAGCTCAAACTACAACTGAAGGAGATGTTGGACAAGGGTTACATTCGACCTAGTGTGTCCCCTTGGGGAGAACCAACTTTCTTTGTGAAGAAGATGGATGGCACATTGAGATTGTGCATAGATTATAGACAACTCAACGAGATTACAATTAAGAATAAGTATCCTTTGCCACAAATTAATGACCTATTTGACCAGCTAAGGGGTGCTACAATATTTTCCCAAATTGACTTAAGGTTTGGATACCATCAAGTCCAAATTAAGGATGAAGACATACATAAAACAACATTTAGGACAAGGTATGAGCACTATGAATTTGTGGTAGTGCCATTTGGGCTTACCAATGCACCAACCACCTTTATGTGTTTGATGAGTAATGTACTTAGTAAATTCTTGGACATATTATTGTTGGTCTTCATAGATGACATTCTGATCTATTCTAAGAGTAGGGAAGAGCATGGAGAACACCTCAAGTCAGTGCTTCAAGTGCTAAGAGAACACAAGATCTATGCAAAGTTTAGTAAGTGTGATTTCTTTTCAAAAAGGGTTAATTACTTAGGCCATGTCATCATTGAGGAAGGAGTGGCAGTTGACCGTGAAGCAAACCGAATTTTATAAAAGCAATAGTTGATATATGATGAAGCAAACCGAATTTTAGAATAACAATGTTTATAAGATAACAACTTCATAATAAATGCCTTAAAAAGGCTTCATAATGACCAAGAATAATCACTCAATAATAGCAAAGTATTAGCATTTACCAGAAGCTCATTAGGCAATGTATAAATCAACTTTTCAATTGCTTTTAGGTGCTTTTAATGTTGCAATAGATGGTTGTAGCATACGTTTGTAACAAAAACAAGTATGTTAGTAGATTAGTCTATTCTAGGGTTAGGAATAGTTAGTGGAGAGCTTAAGGTAAAGGTTTTGAGGGTGGCTTTCATCAATTGCTCAATTGTAAGGCTTAGATCAATGCTTTTAGGGTAAATGGAGTCTCTCTAGCAACGACAATATTGAAGGAACAATTTGATAATAAGAGAGCTAGAGAGACAAAGGTTAATGATTGAAGTGTTGGTAGCCCAAGGCTTAATCACTAAACCTTAGGGGGGAAAATGGCTACTAGGAAGTAGGTAACCTTAGGCCCTAGTAGTTCTCCTCCTTATTTATCTCAAAGATGAATTGTATGACGGCTAGATGAAGCAAAAATATGCTAGGGTGTTGCAATGGCAAGGCCCTTAGCAAAAAACTTCAAGAAAATCAGTTTTCTAGCATAATCTAGTGGGTGAAAGTTATTAAGGCAAGAACAATAACATGTGCTTTAGCCTCCTAGGGTTTTAAGATAGAAATTTCATAATCTTAGAATAAATGCAAGATAAATACGACCATAACCATTTAATGAAGAAGAATTGCAAAAAATTTACTTACATTCACCAAGAATCATCTAGCAATAGGCCTAGTTGAACACTTCTGTAATGTTCCCAAGCCATTTTTTTTTCGCTTGGAACACTAACTGATCACTGATTAACTCATGTGTGTATGTTTATTTGCAGTTTTAATTCTTTGAGTTATGTTTTAGGGTTTGTAGATTTAGTTAATGAGCACACGACATAGATCTGAAGATATAGCAAGTAGAAACACAAGATATGACAAGAACACCAGATATGGAACCAAACAACATAGATCTGACCTTTATTGATATAATGAGAAAGAACCTGATACAATAAGGAGGTAGATCTGGAACAACATTAGATAGATCCAATAGATATGTTATGAGCTGCTACAAAATGCTCCATATAATAAGATATAAGCCTCCAAAGGATGAATACAAGATGAAGACCAATTCAAGAAGAACCAAGGTCAAGTCCAACCCCCCCTGGCTGAAGGTACGCTCTCCTGAATAGCTGTGAAGACCCAATATTTCGGCCTAGCTGCTGGAAGCCTCCAAATGGCACCAAACTCTGCAGAATGATAGAGGGCAAGTAAAACCCCCTCCTGAAGTATCAAGCCGAAATGTCCAAGTCTGCTCCTCCAAATGATGAATCCTCAAGTAAAAATGCGCCCTCCTGAATCCTGTCAAACCCTAATATTTCAGCCTTGTTGAAGGAGGCCTCCAAACACTGTGAAACTCTCCAAGATGATAGATCGGGCCAATGGAAATCTCCTGGTGAAGTCTCAAGGTGAGATCTGGAGTTTTACTCCAAACTGAATAGATCTGAATATCAATAGCGCCCTCCTTTTGTCCAAGTCATGCCATTGCTCTAGGAAATCATTTGACATGAACAACTCTCTCAAAAGGCACTAGAACCGATGATCAAGACTCTACAAGGAAAACCCATGTGCTAGAATGTCCAAAAACCCTTCTAATCTCTTGGATCAAACTTCCTTCATCAAATGATGCACCCCCTTGCTAGAAACCCTCAAGGGTACGACTTGCTACTGTCCTGGATGAGCGATGGTACCTGTGAATGCTGTAAAATGGTGTGGGTGGAGTATTGCATCCCCAAGACCAAGCTTGGAACAAGATAGGTGGAATCTTTCACCACCGAATTGTCCTCTAGGGTTTGTATTCTCAAAACCCTCAAAACTGTGTGCTCAAGAGCCCAAAATCAAAATGCATAATAATCCAAGATGAGTGAGAGGTGCACCCTTGCCTTTCCTTTATACCTCCATTCTATTTATTTGTTGAGTTAGTTAACGCCTAGGTTTAACTCCTAACTCAATCTCAAGTGTTCTAATTCTTCATTGAGTTACTTTTTACCTTTTCAAGTCAATTTAATATTATAACCTTGAGTTTAGCTGACTTTTTCCCCATGCTGCATGAGACTATAGTCTAGTGGGGATGACTAGATTACTGAGTCTCTCCAATCCTCTTCATCAAGAGGTGGGGGACATTACAGTCTCCCTTGCTAGGAATTGCTTGCCCACAAGCAATTCTGAACCTGTCTCCTGTATCACTTGTTCACTCTCCCAAGTAGCATCCTCAATAGGCAAGTCCTTCCATTTGACTAAGTATTCCTTGATGCTCCTCCTCCTTAGCTTCTTCTCTCGAACCTCCAGTATCTCCTCTAGTACCAACATCAATTTCCCTTCTTCATCTAAGGGTGGTAGTACCTCAAGTGGAATGTGTTAATGTTTAAGCCATTATTATAGATGTTTGCATTTTGTTAGATGACAATAGCATAATCCAAGATCACTGAGAAATACAC
>SNQJ01S0205940.1:2715-16548 GCA_010110895.2 Picea sitchensis | reverse complement strand
ACCATCAGTCTGGGGATGATAGGTTATGCTGAGATGCAGTTGGGTGCCTTGAAGCTTGAACAGTTCTTGCCAAAAATTGTTGGTGAAAGTTGGGTCGCAATCATAAACAATAGAATGTGGTATGCCATGAAGCTTGAAGACCTAATCCATGAAAAGTTGAGCCACAATGGATGTTGTAAGTGGGTGTTGAAGAGCACAGAAATGAGCATACTTGGAAAGGCAATCGACTACCACCATGATGATTGATTTATTTCCCGATTTAGGTAAACCTGTAATAAAATCCATAGATATATCCCTCCAAATAGTAGGTGGAATCAGAAGCGGTTGTAGTGTGCCAAGAGATTTGACTGTTTTTCCCTTGTTGCGTTGACACATATCACATTCAGCTACAAAATTATGAATGTCTTATTTCATACCATCCCAGAAAAAAGAACGTTTGACCTTGTCATAGGTTTTGGTAAACACGGAGTTCCCAACTATGGGTGTAGTATGAAGTTCAAAAAGTATCGTGGATTTAAGTTTTGAATTTTTACTTAAATACAAACGACCTTTGGATCGAAGCTCATCATGGAGCCAAGACTACCTTTAGGGGACTGGAGAATTGGACTGCAATTGTTGTATCAGATGCGAACTTTTGGGATCGTGTAGCCATTCCTGGTGAACGTCTTGGCACCAATTTGGTACAATGAAGGAGAGAGAAAAAAGGGATCCTTCATCTTCATATTTTCGGGAAAGTGCATCCGCAACCACATTGTCTTTGCCTTTCTTGTAAATGATCTCATAATCATATCCAAAGATCTTAGTCACCCATTTTTGTTTCTTTGGGGAGGAAATGCATTGTTCTAGAAAATACTTGAGGCTTTGATGATCTATCTTAATTTGGAATCATTTCCCCAATAGATAAGGGCGCCATAGATCAACAACATGCAGAATAACCAAAATTTCCTTTTCATAGATTGATTTGCCCAAATTTCGTTCAGACAATTGTTTGCTGGTAAAGGACAAAGTCTGACCCTCTTGCATAAGGGCAACGCCAATTCCTTTCCTTGAAGCATCACATTCCAGGACAAAGGTCTTTTTGAAATTGGGAAGGGCCAAGACTGGAGTGGTGCACATGGCCATCTTCAAGGTTTGAAATGCCTGAGCAGCTGCTGGAGTCCAAGTGAAAGAATTATTTTTAAGGAGTGCAGTGAGAGGTGTTGCAATCTTTCCATAATTCTTAACAAACTTGCGATAATAACCTGTTAAGCCCAGAAATCCATGCAAGATTTTGAGAGTCTTTGGGTGAGGCCAGTCTTGCATAGCTTCAATATTCTTAGGATCCACCCTAACACCATCCTTGCCAACAATATGACCCAAGTACTTGACTTATGAGGTGCCAAAAGCACATTTAGATTGTTTCAGGAAAAGTTGGTGCTGAGAGAGTAGATGGATAACTCAATCTACATGAGAGTAGTTGGTATGTATAGGTTTTTCTATAGATGAGGATATCATCAAAGAAAAATAAGACAAAATGACGTAGAAAAGGATGAAAGACATGGTTCATGAGGCTTTGAAAGGTGGAGGGGGCATTACATATGCCAAAGGGCATGACCAAAAACTCATAGTGGCCCTCATGAGTTCTAAAGGCGGTCTTAGGAATGTCTTCCTCTTTCATACGGATCTGGTGGTAGCCAGAATGAAGATCAAGTTTAGTAAATAACTGGGCACCACTCAATTTATCCAAGAGGTCATCAATGACTGGAATGAGAAATTTGTCTTTAATGGTGAGTTTGTTGAGGGCGCTGAAGTTAGGACACATGTGCCAAGAACCTTCTTTCTTCAGGACCATGACCACATGAGAAGAGTAGGGGCTCGTACTAGAGTGGATAACGCTTGCGTTAAGAATTTCTTGAACCAATTTCTCAATTTCATTTTTTTGGGAAAAGGGGTGGCGATAGGGACGAATATTGGGAGGAAGTCTTCCTGGTACAAGGGGAATGGAATGATCATGAACACCACGGGAAGGAGGGAGTCCCTAGGAGTGGAAAATACCACTTGATGTTTAGAGAGAATGGATTGGAGGTCTTGCGACACAGAGGGTGTCTCAGTTGCTTGTATGGCATGGAGTTGGGCAATAATACCAGAATGGCCTTTTTTGAGCATCTTTTCCAAGTGATGGGAACTAATGATCTCAAGTCAATCAACGATGATGCCTTGAAACTTATATTGTCGGCCCTCCTAATCGAATTACATGGTTAATTCCTTAAACTCCATGAGAATGGGACCCAAAGTCCTTAGCTAGTCTGTACCCAACACAATGTCACAACCGCCCATGTCGATAGAAAACATATGAGATTTCAGGTGGTAGTCACCAATTTGGAGACACATTTTCACAACGCCCTCCACATTTCATGGAGCCGCCATTGGAAATCATGATTTGGAATTTATTGACTGCATGGATATAGCGATGGGTTTCTTGGGCAATGCGATGATGAATAAAATTATGGGTGCTTCCACTATCAAGAAGAATGATGACCTTCCTATGCTTGATGTAACCAATTAGCTTGAGGGTTTGGGGGGAAGAGAAGCCAGTGAGAGAATTTAGGGAAATGATTGGTTCTACTTCGAGAGGGTCTAAGGGAGGGGTTATGTCAGTGGGTTCAAGTGACTCAGACACAAGGGGAGTTTCAACCTCCTCTTCCGAAATATCCTTCGAGATGGCCATAAACATATTTTTTCCTTAGAATTGTGGCCCAGAAAATATATGTCATCACAATTATAATAAAGGCCTTTGAGTTGGCGTTCATCCATTTCATCCCTGGTCAATTTTTGGATCTTTAGTGGAGCAGAAGGAGTAGTGAGATTTACTGGTTTAGTGCGAGGAACAAAGGGGGGTTTCTAGTTTTGAGAAGAGACAACCTGTTGTGCTTCCTTATCTTTTTTAGTAGCCTCCACCCAACTCTAAGGAGGATACATGAGGACGTGGGCACGGATCTCATCCTTGATGCCACTGATAAAACAATTTCGGAAAAAAACATCAGACATGCCCTCTGTACGAAAAGTCAGTCGCTCAAAAGCAGCTATAAATTCTTCCACTATTCCAGATTGTTTCAACTTTGTCAAACTGCCTAAATGGTTGGTGTCAGTGTCAAATCGTTCATAAACCTATGCCACAAAGTGTGTCCAAGCAATATACCCTTGACGGGAAGTTTTTCTCCATTGCCACCATTGCCAATGTTCTTGATCTAGATAGAGAACACCATATCGGAGTTTGGCCAAATCATTAGTAATGTTGTACAAAGAGAAATAATGTTCCATTTGAGTTACCCAACCAGTGGGATCCAAGCCATCAAATTTGGTCACATGCACCCACAGAAGGCGTAGGTCACACTGAAAGTGATGGGGATGAAAATTATGGGAATGAGAGGAAGTTTTAGCTTTGGTATGCAAAGGTGAGTCAGATAAAGGGGGATCTGCAGGGATATGCATCTTGGTGCAGATCATCGAAATGAAAGATTCAAGTCGGGTAGTCATGTCTTGTTTGAGGTCTTCTTTGAGTTTAGTGATTAATGCGGCGATGGAGGAGTACATGTTTTGATTGATGGTGGCAATATTGGCAGTGAGTTGTCTCACTTCTTGTTGGGTCTTTGTGAAAATAGATTGCAAGGTATTGAAGTGAGCTTCCAAGTCTTGGCTATGGGTATGGGCCATGATGATGAGGGAACCAAAAAGGTGCAGGCGAGGTCAAAATTTGTTTCTAAAAAATGATAGGTATGAATGTGATAAGGGAGAAGAGATAAATCTGATGGAATAGCTCTCAAATAATGGTGCAAAAATTTCCAGACTTTTTTTTTTTTTTGTACACATGCGGAGTTATACTCTGGTATGAAGAATACTGTAGTGATGAAATGCCCAAATGATTAACCAAGAATAAATGTGTAGTGATTTTTCAACTTGAACACAGTTACACGACAACTAATCTTGTCTGTTTTATGTTTTGTTTCCATCCTCAAGGGTTAGGTATTCAAGGGTTCTACAAACAAGGGTTTTCCCTGTGCTATAGCTCTCTGATATACGGGAGGGGTCCAACAGTATTACTCGAACAAATATCTTAGGACACCAACTAAGGAGGCTAGATCGTGCCCTTAGCCGTACTACCCGAGTACCCAGGCACTAAAGAGTATCTTCCCGAGTGTTGTTGCCGGTGACACTATAGCAGTCAGGCGTCTAATCGGTTTATCTAAAGAGGGCTTCAAGAAATGTAGGTTGGTACATATAGCGCTACCACTCGAAGGGGTACCAACATGGGTTACAAGGGTGGCCAACAAATGTGTGCTTAAGAACCACTTGTATTTCATGCATGTATGAATCCCTCAACCGTGGGTTTATGCACTGAACGACAGATCTTTGTAGCCTAAAGAAGTTGGAATACGTCTCTACCCTGAAAAAAAATTAACCCACAATTTTTTGCCAAGGAAAGTGCTCTGATACCACTTGTAATATTCCAGATATAAAAAGTATGCATAAAATAAATAAAATGCTAGAAATGGCAGATAAACAACAATATAACCAGAACAACACCACAATAACACTGAAATGATATCAAAATAAAACCAAAAAGAGCACTTTGATTCTGAGAGCAATGTTCGCAGCCCTCTTCGAGGGGACAACTTCCAATCGAGCATATCTCTATTACAATAATATCCAAGCTAGGGTTTTCATACCCTCGACTCTTATTTATACTAAATATGTCTATCAAAAGAACCATCTAGAGGAAGATCATTCTAGAAGCGGAAGCTTCTATTAGGTCTTCTTACATTTGACTTATTCTACCTTATTGCAAGGCCTTATTAATATTGACCTTTATTAAATCTGAATATATTGTTCTACATACGTGAGGGGTTAGGTCCCTAACAAAACATTTAAAAGAAAAATGGGATATAAAATGGAAATCTTAATGAATCAAAGGATGGAACAATTAAAAAATTCCATCTTACATAACCTATATAAGAGATTACCTAAAGGACATATCAAGATGCAAGGAAATCATGAAAATAAGGAGAACAATAGTGTTGAACCTATAGATTTTAACCTTGTACAATATTTACTGCAAACTAATTTTCAGTAAAAGAACAGAAAAGATACAATGAAAAATACAAACATTACACAGATATTTTTCCCCTGGAAACCCAAACCGAGAAAACCAACATATTCTATATTCATTCATCATGATACATTGTTTACAATACAATATACATATAGAAGCCAGCGGAATCCAAAACCCTAACCCAATGACCTGGATTAGTCAACAACCCTAATTCCTTAACCAGAAATAGAAAACCATCGGAAAAAGCCATGTGCCGAAAACCACCTAAATATGTGACACATTTCCCGAGGCAGAAAAAAAAAATTAGGGGGTGTTGCCCCTGCACCCCCCCTCAAACCCCCCTGCGCGCCTAGAAAATAATATAACACATACCCAACATAACACTACTACTTGTGCAAAGAATATAACACATACCTAACATTCTCCCACTTGTTGTTTTCTTTGCATACAGGGGGTTACAGGGTTACATAGTCAACAATCCAGGGCAGCAATGCCTATGGATCCTCTACACCAAGAGAACTTCTCAGTGCTCACATATTTTGTTAATGAATCTGCAACATTATTGAAACTCTCCACCTTCATCAGCAATACTTTATTTTCTTCAACCATGTCTCTCACAAAGTGTTATTGAATATCAATATGCTTTGTCTTTGAATGATAAGTCGGGTTCTTCGCCAGAAAATTTGCACTATGATTGTCACAATACATCCTTACAGCTTTTTGTACCAACCCAATACCTTAACACAATCTTTGTAACCATATTGCTTCCTTACTTGCATGAGTGGCTGCCATGTATTCAACTTCTGTAGTTGAAAGTGTCACTACAACTTGTCTTTTTCTCATCCAACTTATTGTTCTTCCAAATAGGTTAAACACATACCCACTTGTATATCTCCTACAATCCAAATCCCAAGCCCGATATTCATCCACAAAGCCATGTATATCCACCACTCTGTCCAATCCTGGTCTTCCTTGGTAACACAATCCATAGCTAGCAGTGCCACACAAATACCTAAAAAACCTTTTTATTGTTGTCCAATGCTCCTTCCCTGGTTTTGACATATACCTGCTCAAAAATCCCACTGCATGTGAAATGTTCGGTCTAGTAAAGACCATTGCATACATCAAACTGCCAACTACACTCACATATGGAATATGAGACATGTCCTGTTCCTCTTCATGTGTCTTGGGACATTGATCCATAGATAACTTTACATCAACAAGAATAGGGACCTTGACCGGTTTACATTCTTGCATATTAAACCTTTGCAATATTGTCTCGGCATATTTTCTCTGATTTAACCAAAGCTTCCTCTTTTTCCTATCTCTTGTAATTTCCATGCCCAAAATGAAATTTGAAGCACCGAGATCCTTCATGTCAAATTTATAGGACAACTGAGTTTTCACATCCTGGATAATATCCTTGTTGTTCCTATCATCAACATGCCATCCATGTACAATACCAAATAAATCAAATGATCACCAATTAATTTAAAATACACACAATGATCCTCTTTGCTTCTTGTGAAGCCAAATCCAAGCATATACGTATCAATTTTTTATACCACATCCTTGGTGATTGTTTTAAACCATACAATGACTTTTTCAACTTGCATACCATCTCCTTCTTTCCCTTCATAGCATAACCTTATGGTTGCTTCATATAGATTTATTCTTCCATATCCCCATGTAGGAATGTTGTCTTCACATTCATCTGTTCTACTTCAAAATCAAATGCAACAACAACAAATAACAAAAATATTATAGAGGTTAACTTGGAAACATGAGAAAAAATCTCACCAAAATCAATTCCCTCAACCTGAGAATAACCCTTTTCTACTCACCGAGCTTTGTATTTCTCCGCTTTTCCTTCTGCATTCAGCTTCCTTTTAAATACCCATTTTTTACCAATGGGATTTCTTCCAGTTGGAAACTCCACTAGATCCTAAGCCTCATTCTTATCCAAAGCTTCCATTTCTTCATCCATGGCCCTTTTGAAAATATTTCCATCCTCTGAATCCACTGCCCCCCTGACAGTTCTAGGATCATCATCAGTAGTAGACAAAGACAAATTTGAATTGAAATCATATGGAGTATACCTTTTCAGTAGCCTTCTTTCTCGAACCAATCTCCTCAATACTAGAGTATTAAGATCTTCTTCTTCTGATTCATGTTCTTATATAGAGTCTGATTCATCATCCTTTAAATCAAACTCTATTTTCTCTGGTTCTTCCTTACTTGGTAGGAATTCTTGTTTAAAAACATCCTTCATTTCTTTAAACACTACATCTCGGCTATACACTACCTTCTTAGTTTCTAGGTTACAAAGCTTAAATCCTTTGAGACCATCTTTATATCCAATAAAGATACATTTTTTATCCTTCTTATATAGATTATTTTCCTTTGGAACATGAACATATGCATCATGCCAAATACCTTGAGATGTGTGAGAGAAGGTTTCTTACCAGTCCATACCTCTTGTGGAGTCTTGTCATCCAACGCAGATGAGGGTGATCTTTTGACTAGGTAACATGCAGTACCCACTGCCTCTACCCAGAATTCTTACCCTAACCCAACACCACTGAGCATGCACCTTGCTTTCTCCATCGACGTCATGTTCATCCTTTCTAAAACTCCATTCTGTTGAGGTGTATATGGATTAGTCTTCTACATTTCTATACCGCACTTCTTACAGAATTCTTCAAATTCATTATCGCATAACTCTCTGCCATTATCTATCCTCATCACCTTAATTATTTTCTCTATTTGATTCTCAACAAGAGACTTAGACTCTTTAAACTTGTCAAAGACTTCATATTTCTTCCTGAAGTCATATATCCAAGTATTCCTCGAGAAGTCATCTATAAATGAGACATAGTACATAGATTTTCCCAATGATGGGACCAATATAGGTCCAAAAACATCACTATGAACTAGCTGTAAAATTCATTCTGCCCTCGTTGCACTAGGATGGAATCTTACCTGATTCTTCTTCCCATATACACAATGTTCACAGAAATCAAAATCCAGAGGGCATTTAGACATACCTTCAACCATACCTTTACCATGTAGTAGTCGAAGACCCTTCTCTCTGATATGCCCCAATATTTGATGCCACATCATAACCTTTTCTCCAGAGACTATAGGAGTTCTTTATTCTTCAACTCCAATATCATGAAAAATGGAACTATTACGCCCATCACTAATAGTGCTTCCTTGCAGCTTATACAGAGTTCCAAACTGAACTCCCTTCAACAACACCATTTCTCCTCGAACCATCCTGCGGGTTTCCTTTTCAAATGTTGTTTTTACCCCTGCATCATCCATTTTTCTTACATAAATCAAATTTATGGCCAAATTTGGGATGTGCAGAACACTAGACATTTTTCTAATCCTTCCATCTATGAGCATCAACTTGAATTTTCCTCGACCTATGATTTTGGTTGTCAAGTCATCACCTAGAAAAACATTACATCCATCTTACCTTTCATATTCACAGAACCACTCCCTATGGGGAGTCATGTGAAATAATTCACCCGAGTCAACCAACCATTCCTCATGATCTGCATGTGTGCTTGAAGAACCAAGTACACATCCCCTCCTTCTTCCTTGGAGTTATTTTCTTTTGTAGAAGGAGATTCTTCATATCCCTTCTTTTTCTCAACTTTGGATCTACACTGCTTCTTGTAGTGCCCTTCTTTTCCACATCTCCAACATACCTTTACAAACTTTCCAAAAGATTTAGATCTACTCTTAGACTCCCACTTGAGAACTTAGATCTATTTCTTTCCTGGGAACGTCCTCTTGCAAATAATGTGTCTGTGCTCTGTCCTTCCATATTCTTTCGTCTCATCTCCTCTGACAACAAAGATTAGACCACTTCATCAAACTTCAAGGAATATGTATTGCTACCTATGGCCACAACCAGACTATCCCATGAGTGTAGTGAAGAACACAGTGAACTGATACATTTATCTTCATCTGAAATTTTAATCTTAACAGATACTAACTGACTTACCATAGTATTGAAGGCATTCAAATGCTTTGCCACCGAGTCTCCATCTCTCATCCGCAGGTTATACAACTTATTTCTCAGGAATAGTTTATTTATTAGGGACTTATATTGATACAATTTCCCCAACTTTTCCCATAAATCCTTAGTTGTAGCTTCCTTTGACACATTCAGTAATACTGAATCGGAGAGACACAGTCGAATTGTGCTCTTTTCCTTCTGATCCAAATTTTTCCAGTCATCTGCTAAAGTTCTTGTAGGTGTAGTACCTAGATATACCATGATTCATTGATCTTTCTCCACCAACAGATCTTCCATCTTGAGATTCCACAGCTCAAAAAATTTCCCATTAAACTTCTCGATCTCCATCTTTGAATTTCTTTCCATTTCTTTTCACCTGAAAAATCAATAACATAGATCTCCCACTATATCAAGGCTTATCACAGTCTCGATCCAAACCCTTGACCACAAAGGTGTCCCCCTAAATCCAACAAAGCTCGGATACCAAATGTAGAATTTAACCTTGTACAATATTTACTGTAAACATATTTTCAGTAAAAGAACATAAAAGATACAATGTAAAATACAAACATTACACAGAGATTTTTCCCATGGAAACCCAAACTGGGAAAACCAACATATTATATATTCATTCATCATGATACATTTTTTACAATACAATATACATATAGGAGCCAACGACATCCAAAACCCTAACCCAATGACCTAGATTTTCCTTAACCAGAAATAGAAAACCATCGACAAAAAACCATGTGCCAAAAAACCACCTAAATATGTGACACTACTACTTGTGCAAAGAATATAACACACCCAACAGAACCTCAATCACATATGGGGCATATTTCAACACAATTGAGGAGAAAAAATATTGAATCTCAAAATCATTATAATTATTCATTCCAAGATCTAAATCATCAGCGGTTCAACTCAACACCAAGGAACTACTTAATTCCCAAGATCGATATGAGAAAGTTTTATGGTAAATATCCTATAACATGGATATTCCAGATGGATCAATTCTTTGATCCACACCAAGTTCCAACATTACAAAAGGTAACTCTTGCATCCTTGTATTTAGAAAATGATCAATTTGTCTGGTATCAATGGCTTTGTGAACTAAAAAATGATTATATTGTATATTGGTCCATTTTTATGGATGATTGATAACACATTATTGGGATATCATGATAAATACATTATTTAGTCAATTGGTAAATCTCCAACAAAGAGGTCCAATTAAAGAGCATATTTAGTAATTCCAAAAACTAAGTCTCAGGGTAAAGAAAATTCCAAAGGACAAATGTTAGATCCGTTCATGGGAATTTGAAAGGAGCATTCAAAATGAGGTGCATCTCTTCGAACTTAAATCCCTAGAGAATGCTTTCAATGTTTCCAAGAAAGTTGAAAATAAAATTATGTCTACAAGAAGAGTGGCCACAAACAACTATAGAGAACACCAAGTTCCCTTTCCTGACCTCACTCAACCTACAAGGTTGACACCTCAACAAATGGATGAAAGAAGAGCCAAGAGACGATTTCTCAATTGTGATAGTTGCAAGTACAATAAGGGGCATAACTGTGGTGAAATTTTTTTATTTTACATAGATTTTAAGGAAGAATAAGATCAAGAATTGAAACCAACACAATATACAAATCTAGAAGAGACTGCTCCAACCATATCTTGTCATGCATTGGCTGACATCAGTACTCCACAAACCCTTAAGATATAATGATATATCAAAAATAAAAGGGTAACAATGTTGATTGATTTTTTTAGTACCCAGTGTTGATTGATCTTGGTAGTACCCAAAAATTTATTAATTGCAAATTAGTGAAACTTCTCAATTGCTTTGTATTTCTAGCACCAAAGTTTCAAGTAATGATTGCAGATGGAGGTACCATAAATTGTTTAGGGAAGTTCCATAGTATTAAGCTCAATATGGGGGAGTATTTATTGGATAATACCCTGATTGCAATCCAAACAGGTGGTGTTGATGTTGTATTAAGGATCCAATGGTTAAAATAATTGGGAATAGTGACTCTTAATTTTCAAGAACTTTTCATGATATTTTAGTCATAAGGAAAGGAAATTGAACTCAGAGGTATACAAGGTAATACATGTAAAGTGATAATCTCTAACAACATGAAAACATTACTCAAAAAGGGACACCATGGTGTACTTTCATAATTGTGCTCACTAGATGTTCAAACATCTATACCTTCTATTCCAATGGATCTCCAAAATGTTATCGAAAACCATTCCAAGGTATTTGAAGAGATGCCTAAGGGTTTTCCACATGCTCGAGATCATGACCATGCTATTCATTTTCAACCAGGAAGTGCACCACCTAAAATTAGGTCTTACAGGTACCCCTATGAACAAAAGAGTGAGACTGAGAATACTTTCAAGAAATGTTAGAGGCTGACATAATTCAACCTAGCCAAAGTGATTTCTCTTCACCAGTGGTGATGGTTTCAAAAAATGATGGTTCATGGAATTTGCCTCCATATTATAGACAACTCAACAAAATGACCATTAAAGATAAGTTTCCTATTCTTGTCATTGATGAATTAGTATAAGAAGTGAAATGAACAATTGTTTTTACTAAGTTGGATCTTTGTTATGGATATCATCAAATTAGAATGATGCAAGAAGACATTCCCAAAACATCATTTGGAACACATGAAGGTTATTATGAGTTTTTGTTGATGCCATTTGGCCTTATTAATGCACCTTCAATATTCTAAAGCTTGATGAATTCTATTTTCAAACCCTTACTCATAAAAATTTTGTTAGTGTTTTTTGATGATATACTGATCTACATAAAATATTGTGAAGAGAATCTACAACATGTTGACATGGTGTTAAACTATTGAAATAGAAAAAACTATATGCAAATACTTCTAAGTGTTCCTTTGGGGTTCAATAGGTGGAATATTTGGGTCATATTGTATCTCATGAAGGTTTCAAAGTGGACCCTAGAAAAATTAAAGATACAATGGAATCGTCTATTTMGAAAACCTTGAAGAATAATAGAGGATTCTTAGAATTGACGAGATAATGCCGAAAGTTTGTCAAKAATTATGGTCAAATATTAACACCTCTAGAAACATTGTTAAAAAAGGAGGCATTTTCTTGGACTCAATAAACAACCAAAKCTTTTGAAAAGATTAAGGAGGTTATGTGTATGACTCATTTCCTGGCCATGCCTAGCTTCATAAAAACCTTTATTATGGAATGTTATGCCTCAAGACATGGCATTGGTGCAGTTTTAATGCAAGAAGGAAGGCCCCTTTCCTTTGGAAGTAGAAAACTTAAAGGAAATAACTTACTAAAACCCATTTATGAAAAGGAAATGATGACCATATTACATGCATTTAAGAAATGGAATACTTACCTAATAGGAAGACACGCCATTGTAAATATAAATCATGATTGTTTGAAGTACTTCTTGGAACAATTATTATCTTCAGAAGAGCAACAAAAATGGGTTACAAATATGCTAGTTTATGAATTTGAAATTATTTATAAAAAATGAAAACAAAATATGGTGGAAGATGCACTTTCTAGGAAAGAAAAAGATACAGAGGATTTATTATGTGCTATTTCCATTCCACAATCCGATTGGGTGGAAGAAGTAATTATAGAATGGAAGAAATATCAAAGGGTATGTAAGATAATTCAACAAATACAAGAAGACCCATGTGCATATGATAAATTTGTGTGGAATAATGATTGACTATGGTATCAAGATCATTTATATTTATGTAAGAATTCACAACTCAAACATACTTTCCTTCTAGAATTACTTACTTATCCTACAGGAGGACATTTAGGGTTTTTGAAAACCACTACAACAAATCCCTATGATTAGCTCCCTTTTCTGCTTCCACTAGTTGTTTTAATGTATTTTTCTCTACTTTTTCGCTAAAGTCGACACTATTTATCGGGAGGGAACTATTTTCACCAAGCAACACAATTTGGCGCTAATCTAGGCACTATTAGTACCTAGTTTAGAAACCTATTTAACGCCCAAATTAGCTCCCAAGTTAACTCCCTATTTAGCACCCTAGTTAGCACCCCAATTAGCACCTAGTTTAGCTTCCATTGTAGCTTCTAATTTACCTTCCATATTATCTTCCAGATTAGCTTCCTTTTTAGCTTCTAGTTTGACTTCCAATTTAACTCCTAATGTGCCTAAATACTCAATTTATTGAGTTGTTGGGGGTTAAGTGGATAGGGGTTTTCGGGATTAGGTGATTTAGGGATTTGGGGTCTAGGGATTAGGGGTTATAGTTTAAGGGATTAAAGGTCAAGGTTTAATGGATTTGGGGTCTAGGGATTAGGGGTTACATTTTAAGGGATTAAGGGTCAAGGGCTAATGGATTTGGGGCTTAGGGGTTAGGTAGTTTAATGGTTAATTTCTTAGGGATTATATATGGTCAAGGGATTAATGACATCCATCAACTCGACACATAATCATTGAGATCATCCACATCTCATTGTCACCATATGTCATTTCCATATGTAGAATATTTTATGGAACTCTCTTGAAATGTGATGGAACTGTTGATTAAGGTTGGTTGTCATTGATGTCAACCCTTGAAGAAAGCCCCGTAGCGCAAAGATTAGGTAATGGACCCAAGATTGTTTGACGTAAAGATGACTCATTATTGTCTTGTCATGTTTGATAATAAGCAGAAATGGATG
>SNQJ01S0205939.1:0-16461 GCA_010110895.2 Picea sitchensis | reverse complement strand
GGATGGAGAGTTCAACTCTCTCTTGATATTGGAGGATTGTATCTTCCTCTTGGAGGTTTATCCCTCCCTTTACATTTGGAATTTGTAGCTACCTTTGGAAGTCGTCACTTCCCTTGACCAAAAACTATTGATTATTTCTCATATATTGTGCATGGTGTATTGTGGATTATTGGTGTAACTCTTATACTATTGTTCATTGTTCATTGGATATAATTGAATGGTTTAAGTATAAGTTGAAAAAGGTTTTTAAATTTTACTTGATACTTATTCACCCCCCTCTCAGTATCAACAATGGCCTCTTGTTCGGTGAATTCCCGGATCATTGTGTCATTCACGGGCCCTTGTAGGCACTGTTTTGCTACAAGGACAACCTGTTCTAGCTCTGCTCATCGGCTTTCAACCTCTTTGAATAACTGGCATGTTTTATCTTGTACCGGTTGGAGTCATTGCGTAGCTTCAATAACTCTGCTTTGAATTTTATGGATCTATTGTTGGGTGGTGCATTGCTCTTGAGACCGCTGCATTCTTTCTACAGCTGACAGGGCCTTCAGCTGCGCCTGTAATGTGTCTACATATTTCTTTGCTTCCTTGAGCTACGACTCTAGTGCCTATAAATCTGGGTTCTCAGTGAGTTTTTCATATGGCACTCTGTTTACTCAGTTGCTTGCACTCCAAGGCAAGATATTTTCATCTATCAACTGCACTACAGGCATTTTCTTCCCTTAGGTCTCTTACATCTTGAGGGGTATTGGGTATAGTGTTGAGCTCCAAGTCTGCTATGTGTTGTTGGAGCTGCTGGATTACTTCTTCAAGTTGTGCCACCTGCTATGGAACTCTCTCTTCAACCTTTACTTCGACAACTTTCACAGAGTGAAGTCCTCTGTGAACCATTTCCTTTACTTCGAGTTGCTCAGCGAGAAATTGTTCCTTGCTTTGTTGTAACTGTGCTTTTTCTTCATCCCACTTTTTTTTTCAAGCAAGATTTTCACATTCTACAGCACTACGTTGCTCCTCAAGGTACTTTTGTACTTGCACTAGAACCTGGGTGGCTTGTGTTGTCGATTCCTAAGCTCGTCAAAGGAAAGCTTCGACTATATCAGTGATACAGTGTAGTTGAGTTGGCTCATCACCTAGTTCTATTATTCCTACTGATAGAGGCATAGTAGAAACTGTGCGGCTGGACTGTAATTCTTGTTGCACCCCTTGGATCTCGTCCTTAATCCAACTGAACACCTCCTCCTACTTAGCTTCTTTCTTCTCTGCTATCTCCAGTGAAGCATCATTCAATTCTACAACGATGAAGTCGAAGTCGTCTGAGGTGAGGGTGGTCTCAAATTTGGTCCTGGTTGCTTTCACTTTCTTCTGGGATGAGGGTTTTGGTGGGGAAACCTTCCTTTTCTTCGAGGGTTCCTCCTCGTCTCTAGGCAGTGTAACCTCGCCTTTCTTCTATTCAACTTCTCGCCATCTATCTCTTCACCATATCCTCCTTTCTCTACTGAGATGGAAGCGGTCTTCAAGGATGAGCTGTCTAAATCATGGACCTCTTCGGTCTTCTTTATCTTGCTAGGTCCAAGTGTATCCTACGTTGTTTCTAGGCTGTCAACATCAGACATCTCCGCAGGGTCTGCTGGAACAAGGAGGTCTTTCGATCATTCCTTAGTAATCTCTTCCAAGTCATCCTCCGTCAACTTGTAGTATGATTGCAGTTGTTTTTTATGTCCATTTGCACGCACTGTGATGTAAATAAAATGGTGGTCTGCATTGAATTTCATTAAGGGTCGATACCTGTGGAGGGTATTCGGGGTCATACAAGGTTGGTACTGGATGGCTACCTTTAACTGGTTGTAATACGTATGGAACACGGCATTTGACTACCACTGTTTATTCATGTCGTTCGAGTACCACAGTGTACTGAAATTCACGGCTAGAGATTCAAATGGCTCAATGTTCGGGAAGGTCGCACCTTCTGGCATCTCCCATGCAATGAAAGCGATCAATATCAATAGCCATCTAAAGTGGAATTCATATCACTGATCTTGGGCTTCCCTGCAATCTAGTTCCAATTGGTTTACCAGGTACTGCACCCAATTCATTTGAAGTCCTTCTGTGCACTTCCCTGTGAGGTCGACTATGAAACCAGTGACTTGGGTGGGTCCATTCTTCCACACCAACTTTCCTGCGATCAATTGGTAGGAAAGGCTCACTGTGCCACTCTAGATAGAAGCTACCCTGTAGCTTCACGTTCCCTTCTTGACATCTCTGTAAGTGTCTTTAATATTTTGTGCAAGAGCGTTATCCATGGATTTTCCAGGGTATAAATCCTATGGATCAGGGCCTTGCATGATTAGCCCTGTGATCTGATTGATCAACGTCGGATCCACTGTGATACAGTGGTTTAACCATAAATATCTGCCATGGTAATAGGACAGCAATATCTTGACGCATGCATTCACTTCTTGGTGCCTTTTGAAGTGCGGGAAGTGACGTTGAGCAGTGTGGACTACGTTAGGTTATGGGTCCATGATTGATGAATTATCTTTGAATTATTTCCTTTTGTTCTGGTCAATTACTTATGTGGGTCGAGCATTCTATAGACCTTCATGTCGTCGAGGTTGAAGTCACTAAAATTCAACACTACAATTTTATCTTGGTCGTCGCGAACTTCACGTATCCCCTTCAAGAGGTACGTAGTGACCAAGGCATACTCAAAATCTCTGGGCACACTGTCTCGATTAATCGCACCACTTAGAGGGGGTAGATATGTGGGTATTATACTCGAGATTAACTTAGCATTCACAAGATCATCCCTATGCTTAGTTCACTTTTCATCTACTGGGCGGGATGGACTGGCTCGAGCAGTGGATGGAGAGGCCGACAGTCCTCTCATCGAAGATGCTTGTACACCTATAGACAATCCTCTCTCCGACATGACTCTTTCAGTCATCAATTCGAGGAGAACTTTCATTACTGATTCTTCAATTGTGGTGATCTCGTCTGACATACGCGCTTGGGATTAAAATTATCGGGGTCACAATGAACTTAGATACGGCACTAGAACAAAAATAAATAGCACAATGATCATTGTATACAATTCACTTAGTCTGCGAGCTCAAACTCTTAGTTAGAAAAAGTGTTCTCTGTGCATGGCGCAACAGGATAAGTTGGCAAATAAACAATGATTCACTTGTAATGAGTATGAAGCCTCATTAACTCTTGTTCTATCCGTTATGGTGTGGTCCAACAGTTTGGTGTCGAGCTGTAAATGCTTTTTGACCCATTCAGAATAGTATTCGAACGGATATATCGGCCCCAATGACTATATTGCTTCGCCCTGGCGAAGTACCATGTGTCGTTGTTAGAAAAAGTGTTCTCTGACGCATGCATTCACTTAGTCTGTGAGCTCAAACTCTTAGTTAGAAAAAGTTTTCTCTGTGCACAACGGGATAAGTTGGCATATAAAAAACGATTCACTTGTAATGAGTATGAAGCCTCATTAAGTCTTGTTCTATCCATTATGGTGTGGTCCAACAATCTGGTGTCGAGCTGTAAATGCTTTTTGACCCATTCAGAGTAGTATTCGAACGGATATATCGGCCCCAACGGCTATATTGCTTCTCCCTGGCGAAGTACCATGTGTCGTTGTTCTGATATCCCGACGAAGTTCCAATTCTGCAAATTTTCTTTCTGCGAAGTTCCTTCTAGAATCTTCTGTAACTTTTCAATATTATCCCTCTTCTTACTTATCTTTCTAGCCTTCTTTCCAGTGAGATTTGACTTGGTATGTCTTTTTCCATTCTAATTCTTATCTTCTTTTAACATAGTCACTGCGTGTTGTTGAGATTCTTTCCTAGGATTTAGAGGTAATACCTCTTCTTTATCTGGAGTAAGTACTTTAGTCTTATGTGGGTCTTATAGTGTTCTTGCAGCTTCAACATCAAGGTATCTAGTGTCAAATAGCTTCGATCTGTTCTCCTATTCTTCAATCAATTGTGAAGTCTGGTCATGAAATCTTTTAATTCTTGTTTCTTCTGCTCCAAAACTTCTTCTTCTTCCTTTCTTCTAGCTTGATCTTTGTCAATCCAAGGTTTTCCTATTAACATGTTAAATGGGGCACTGTCCTCAATAAATTAAATAATCTCAAAATCTTCCTCTGTCGAAGTTCCATTGACGGTCATAGGTATCTAAGCGAGCCTTCCACACAAGTTTACCAGTTTTCCTCTGAATAACCCTAGTCCTCCTAATGAAGGAATCATAGCAGGCCTTCCTATAGCTTCCCAAGTTCTCTCTTTCATGATATTCACCTGTGTTTCTTCATCTAGAACACAGTCAATGTCGAATTCCCCTATTCTTGCTTCAAGGTGTTCCTTGTCTTTAAAGATCTCTGATAATCTAATATGTCGGTGGTCATTTAGGGTTTCCTTCATCTGTAGAAATATTTTCTCTTATTCTTCCTGGGGTTCTGTTATAGCCTCTGGAGCTGCCTTAGGGTTTTCTTGATTCAAATTCATTCCTTCAAGCTCAACAATCATTCTGGGGAAATCCAACACTTCATGGTCCATAACTTTGCAACAAAGACAACTAGGTCTTCTCCCAGGGCATTCTTTAACAAGATATCCCGGTTTTCTGCAACCGTAACAGAGGGTTAATCCTCTCTTTCTTTTAAATGCTCCCTATCTTTTCCTGTACTGTGTTTTAGGATCATAAGAGTTAACCTACAATAATTTCTTTAAGGATTCTGCATCCATTTTCTAGTCCAAACATTCTTTCTATGCATAGGTATGACATATCTGTCACTATTCTTATCATATCTACTCATATCAAACCTTCTTTCATCTATTAATGCCCTAGTTTTCAAACTAGGGAAGACTCTATTAAACATACCTAGATCCATACTCTAGAAACAAAAACTTCCACTTATCTTACTTCTACAAAGCACAAAGCTTTTAGATCTAAAACTTTTAACTATTCTTACCTTTATCAGAGCATGGAGCTTGCAAATATTACCTATTTTAATCAAAAATTCTCACTTTTACCTTTCTTAGAGAACAAATATTTCAGATCTTGCTTCTTTCCTTTAGATCCGACCTCTTTTATTCATATTGGGCTTCTTTCTTTTAGCATAGATATTTATAACTCAAGTAGAATACTGTGCAACAGGGCAAAAATCTACGCATAGAGCTTTCACAATATCAAGTCAAATATTTGCACAAATCTTCTTCTTTCTTAGTTCCCAGCAATCACAGTTTCAGGTCCCAGCAACGGAACCATTTGTTGGCACAAGGGGCAGACCCAGGGTTCAATGCTATGGAAGATTGAGTTTACTACCAAAGGAGGAATAGATAACATACCTTATGAATCGCTTACTTATATCTTTGTTTTCCCTGTTTCACTCCAGTGCTCTTGTGGAATCGGATCTGCGATAACACAAACCAACCAACGTGAAAGCAGAAATAGTAGAATTCAATGAAAACCTAAACATGTGATCAAGTAATCATGTAATAAAATACTAATCATTTTATGGGAAAGAGACGTGCCATCGTATTATATTAATGAAAAGTAGTCGATTTACCCAATAACAGTAGATAAAAATCAAAATAAAGGGGCAACTATGTATATTGATGGAAGGCCAAAAGCTACTGGAAACATTGTGGGATTTATAAATAGTACATGACCAATGGCAACAACTAATAAACCGAATTGAATATTTGAGGGATGTGAAGGAAATCGTATATCTGTATGTGCAAGAAAAACAATAGTTCCAGGTGAAGAGTTGTTGATCGATTACAACTTAAATCGAATAGATGGATGGGGTGTGATTATGGGGGTAAATATATTACATACCATTCAACTAAACCTTTGATCAATCATTGTTATAATTTATCGCTGCAATATTTCAAATTTTTACTACATATATTTCATTTTTCATTATTTATTTTCTGATATTACTGCAATATTTCATTTTTTTTAAGTTACAATTACTTTCATAACTCTTGTTGATTAATTTATTGTGTTAACATCTGTTCAGGGTGACCGTGAGATATCACAGGCTACATCTGTCCAGGGTGACCGTGGAAAGGAACCCATTGTGCCTCAGTAGGTAAATGTTAAATGCAGTAACAACTTATGACTACAACAACTAAATTTCTGAAATTTCATTATTTTTTTTCTGATATTACTGCAATATTTCATTTTTGTAATGTTACAGGTGAATTTCATAACTTTATTTATTCTGTCAACTTCTATCCAGGGTGATCGTGGCCAAAAATCACCTACTACATCTGTCCAGGGTGACCATGGAAAGGAACATGTTGTGCCTCAGTGGGTAAATGTTAAATACAGTAACAACTTATGACTACAACAACTAAATTTATGAAATTTCATTTTTTTTTTCTGATATTACTGCAATATTTCATTTTTTTAATGTTACAAGTGAATTTTATAACTTTTGTTGATTGATTTATTGTGTCAACCTCTGTCCAGGGTGACTGTGGTAGAAAATCATCTGCTACATCCATCCAGGGTGACCGTGGAAAGGCACATGTTGTGCCTCAACAGGTAAATGTTAAATACAGGAACAACTTATGACTACAACAACTAAATTTCTGAAATTTCATTATTTTTTTTCTGATATCACTGCAATATTTCATTTTTTTAATGTTAATGGTGAATTTCATAACTTTTTTTGATTGATTTATTGTGTCAACTTCTATCGAGGGTGATCGTGACCGAAAATCACCCGTTGCATTTGTCCAGGGTGACCTTGGAAAGGCACCTATTGTGCCTCAGTAGGGAAATGTTAAATACAGTAATAACTTATGACTACAATAACTAAATTTCTCAAATGTTAAAGTTCATCTCATTAATTTTATCCATCAATGTATTGTGGAATGGTCAACGTGGGAAGGAACCCATTGAGGATATTGATGAGGACGAAATATTTTATTCCACTGACCCAATAACAACTGTAGCGAAGGCCTTGAAGAAGGCAAACACAGAATATCTAGGTTTTCTTAGAAAAAGACCCCTGACACAGGAGGACGGGGCAAGAATTGTAAAGCTACAAAATATAATAACTAATTTTGGGGTAAGTGGCATCTTCACATATTTTTATCATCTATGACAATTTCATATCCATTTTTTTGCTTTACATTTTCTATAGAATCTAATAAAGTAAATTTTTCCAATTGAAGGAGTTTTTAAACCCCGTGCGTCGGGAAACTGTCGATATTGCAACTGTTATAGGTAGCAGTGATGGTCCAATGAAACAAAAATGTCGACATAGCAAAGTAAAAGTGAGGCTTTTTGATCCCCCTAAGGTTCCCCTCGAATCCATTGATGAGCGCAATGATTTTGATCATCATGACATGCTGGAGCATGATGAGCTGGAGCCTAAGCCTCCACATGACTCCGAAGAGGAACGTACTATAGATGGAGAGGAAACTATTATGCATGGAGAAAAATGAATTAAAAACATTGGATCACTAGATGTCAACTTTCTGGTGGAGGAGGCATGTGTTCCGATCAAGATTCAGAAGATTGCAGGTAATTGTTAATTAATTGATTCATTTTTATCATGAAATTGAAAAAGACATTTTGATGCAGGAGCATCATCTCAAGTCAGTCAGCCACGTCAAGTGCATGCATTTAAGGCTGAAGAGAGGCACAACCCTCGTTTTGATTTGAAATTAAATGTAATTAAATGTTTAAGTTGTTGAGCTGGGAAGCCATGCTTTGCACATGCATAGAAGTTAATAGGCTTTAATATTCGTAAGGCTGAGATCTAGATCCGATCTGCGAACTAGACAGCCATTGAATGTAATTGAATAGAGTAGTTGAGGTTTGGAGGGAAGAGCTCGAAGAGCCCCCTCAGGTAAAATATCGAGTGAGATCTCATTTTGTGATAGCGAGCGCAAGAATAGTAGAGTGTGAGATAGGGAAGGAGCCGAGACCTTGTTATAGGCCATGCTCAGGAACACTTTCTACAAAACAGGCATTTTCCATTTTAATATAAACCAGCAGTTTTTCCTGCATGTTACTGTGTTGTGTGTGGATTCTTTCATTGTGTTCAGTTTATCCTGTAGATGCATGTTAGGCAATTGCAGGAGTTCTTGATTTTCAGGTTTGAGAAGGTCTTTGAGGCTTCACACCAAGAGGGTGTGACAGAACGCTGCGGGTTCTGATAGTCGTGCACAGAGGATGCATTCCTGAATCTGTGGATTCAGACAAAGACATGTTGCGGGCACAAGAACTAAAGTCAACAACTCGAAGAAGGCTGTGAGGTTGTTGAATACCTCAGGAGGCGAGGCTGTATTTGAGAACATAGTCACAGACAGAACTTATGTTGTGAGTTCTGAAAAACTCTATCAGGAGGGCATTGAGAAAGTGCAAGGAGTGCATGAAAGGAGAACTCAACTGTGAGTTCATAAGAAGCAAGAACCACTGAAGGGTTCTTGATACTCTTCCAAGTGGGCATGGAGTAAGTGCCAGAGTACACAGAGGGATTCTGTTGAGTTTAGAAGAAGGCGGAAGCTCTGAGGAGTTTCGTAAGAGGCTCTGCCAAGTGGGCACTGAGCATATTCGCAAGGTTATTGGATACCCAGAGAGACTCAACAAAATATTTCTTGAGCGAGGGAGTGTCAAGAGGGCGTCAGATACTCCATCTAAGGGATAAAGGAAAAAGGACAAGTTTTCCTTGGTGTTCGTTTTCTGCAAATGGAAGCTCAAATGAGATAAGCTTTGTTCTCATTTCCTCAAAAGTGCAGGTAGGCACAGGAGCCGTGCAAAGTGTGCGCAGGCCAAGTTTAGGTTCAGGGTTTTGTAACCTGAAGGATAATTGAGAGACTACTATCATAAGGAGTGCGCAGAGTCGAAGAATTTCATACTTAAAGGTATTTGAAGGTTTGTTGTCGCAAGGAGTGCGTGCAGGAGTCTTCTTGAAGACTCAAAGTAGTGGAAAATCCGAGAAGGGTTAGAATCTTCGCAGTCGCCGAAGAGAAGCAAGGAAGTTGGAGCCTTGAATCCTTGAGAAGGCGCAGCGACGTTGAGTTGCAGGTGCGTAAATCCCGCAGAGAAACACTTTGATAAATTCACAGAAGTTCCCAAGAGGAAGAGAAACGGATGGTCGAAATTCTCCATGGATAATTCGCGAAGTCCCGCGAACCATCAGATCTCGTAGACAAGCAAGGAGGTTGTGGCGATCATTTTGCAAGTGGAAGCTTAGGAGAGAGAGGGTCGTAGATCTGAACCAACGGGAGCCGTTGGATTCACCCCGAAAATTTCATTTCGGGAATTCATAGGTGGAAGAGCCAAAACTTCATCGTGTGGACTTGCAAAATTGCAAAGTCTAAAACCCCAAAAAAAGGCAAAAGGTCATGTAGTGGGGAAAATACTTTGGACACATGGTGAAGTCCGAGTAGATCAGAAATTCGAAGTTTGTGCTAATGAAAGGTTTGGGGATCGAGAGTCTAGGACTCCCGATACCCGGAAGTCTGAAGTTATATGTGCATGTAGTCCGAAAGGAGGCAACAAGTGGCAAGAAGCCCACGTCAGTAGAAGGATTGGTGGAAGTGACGCGTGGAAAAGTCTCGTTGTGGGGTCCAGCTAACATCATTTCAGGAAATCAGGAATTGGAACTTCGGGGGTCTAGAGGACAAGAGATTGAGCGCTTGGGTTGCGAAAACCCGAAATAAGTTCTTGGTCATGTGAAGGATGGTCACTTGGACCAGAGCATAGCCAGGTGGGGCTAAGGCATTGTCAATTCGTCATTTCGTGGATCGATGAATCAGGAGTCAAGAGGACAAGAGATTGGGCTCTCATGTCAATAAATCTCGAAGGACATATGGTTGCGGTCATATGAGAATTGGTCATGTGGGCCAGAGATAGCAAAGGGGATAAATACTGAAGGTGCATCTTGGGTAATCGGCAATCGGTTGATCGCGAGAACAGAGGTTTTCAACATCGGGAAATAGAAAACCCTGAAGCCTGATCATTGTATTTCCTGTTGTGGAAACACGAACTCCATTTTGGAGGAAAAAGTCGCAGGCACGTGCAAAGGCCGTGACAGGGCAAGAAGGACCTATGGATCCGATTTTGATGTCGATTCCAGTAGGGAGTCAGAAGAGCCACTCCAGCTCATTCGGTGATTGAACGATCCTGTGAGTGGACGTAGAGTGTGTCTGCGTTTGGATCAAGTGGTATCAGAGCTTGAATCTTGTCTATAGATTTCAGGCAAGGGAAGTTGGAGGCAAAGGAGCACTCTGGTACACATCAAGCAAGTGGTATCATAGCCGGACTTCACTTGTATATTTCAGGTGAAGCGAGGTAGAAGGAAGATAAGGTTGTTGAAGACTCTATGGTGATTTTTCGCGGGTAGGCAGCAATCAAGAAGACAGTCAGCAGGACTATAGGAAGAGGTTGAAACACTCGGGGTTGCAGGAGTGAGCAGCAGATTTTCCAGGAGGACAGACAGAGACAGCAACATGGCTACTGAAGGCCATAGGCATGCTGGGAGGAAGAGAAAAGAAAAAAATCTTGCAGAAATAGATGAAGAGCTCACTGATATAAGGGTGGATATAGAAAATCTTGCATTGTAGATGCAGAAAAAAGCCAAGCCAAGGTGGGTGTATGAATGGCCCATGAGGAAGGAAAAAGAAAAATGGCCAGTCAAGGAGTTGATGGCTAGAAGACAACGTAGGTTGTTAAGAGGATGGTTGAGGAATGTTGAAAACCTCAACAGACTAGAGAAAAGGGTTTAGGTTTGTGAGCCAGAGACTAGGAGAATTCTCAGTGAAGAGAATGAAATGGGATCAGGTGAAGATCTCAAGAACTGCCAAGAGGGCAGAGAGGAAATTCCAAATTTCCAGGTGGGCAAGGAGTTGAGATCAGCTGAAGATCTCACAGACTGTCAGGAGGACAGCCAAGGAATTTCACATTGCCAGCTGGGCAATGAAATGAGGTCGTTGCGGGATCTCGAAGACTGCCAGGAGGGCAGTGGAAGCATCTCAAATTGCCAGGTGGGCAGAGATAAGAATACAAGAATGTCTGAAAGTCTCATGGACTCAGAGGTGAGTTCAATTCAGTAAGGGGTGTTGATGAAGATGGGATCAGTTGATCTCATAGTCTGCCAGGGAAGCAGCAGGGAAATCCCAATTTTCCAGGTGAGCAGGGATAAGCAGATGAGGCTATTTGAGGACCTCATAAACTCGGAAGTGAGTTTGGATCAGCAAGTGCAACTGACAAGGGAGGAAGATCAGAATAGAATTCTGATGATTGGGGGAATTGGAATATTCCTACCACTTAACCCAAGGGAGGCAAAATGTTGTGTTGGCGATGATGCAGCAGAAGAAAGGCAGCCAACTGAGACTGTCAGGGAAAAAAAATTGGAGCAGATATCTGAAGTTGCCCAAGCAGAAGAGGAGAATGAGCATTCTAGGGAATGACTCAACATATTTAGCCAGGAAGTTGAGGAAGCTGCAACACTGCAGCTAACAGCAGAAGAAGAAGATGACCATTCTGAGGAGTGGCTCAAAATTTTCAGCCAGGAAGCTGAAAGGACTGCAACATGGGAGTTTGCAAAAGGAGAAGAAGAAGAGGCAGACATAATTAGCTTTGTTGATCTGTGTGAATAGATTGAAGCCCTGGAGAGAAGGGTGATAGTGCAGAGCATGCACATCCAATAGGCAAAGTTGGAAGCAGCAGATGGAAAAGACATGGGAGATCACAGTGATCTTCCCATTTGCAGAAAAATTTTGAAGCTGGGGAGACTGCATGAGCAGAGCCATCCATTGCAGCAACTGGATGAGGTGATAGAATACATCAAAAGGCTGATGGTAGAATCAGCAAAAACTTCCAGCGAGGAGAAGTTGAGCAGAAGAAAAGAAGCAGTAGCAGTAGGGAGATGGAGCGGATGAACAACTCCAGGAATTTGTTTATGATCCAAGAGGATTTCCACAATTGAGAGGGGAAGCTCATGAGAAGGAGCTCATGATCTTTGCAGTTGAGGAGTATGATGCAGGAGCATCATCTCAAGTCAGCCAGCCAGCCAGCCAGCCACGTCAAGCGCATGCATTTAAGGCCGAAGAGAGGCGCAGCCCTCATTTTGATTTGAAATTAAATGTAATTAAATGTTTAAGCTATTGAGTTGGGAAGCCATGCTTTGCATAGGAGTATAAGTTAATAGGCTTTAATATTCGTAAGGCTGAGATCTAAATCCGATCTGCGGACTAGACAGCCATTGAATGTAATTGAATAGAGTAGTTGAGGTTTGGAGGGAAGAGCTCGAAGAGCCCCCTCAGGTAACAGATCGAGTGAGGTCTCATTTTGTAATAGCGAGCGCAAGAATAGTAGAGTGTATGATAGGGAAGAAGTCGAGACCTTGTTACAAGCCATGCTCAGGAACACTTTGTACAAAACAGGCATTTTCCATTTTAATATAAACCAACAGTTTTTCTTACATGTTACTGTGTTGTGTGTGGATGCTTTCATTGTGTTCATTTTATGTTGTAGATGTATGTTAGGAAATTGCAGGAGTTCTTGATTTTTATGTTTGAGAAGGTCTTTGAGGCTTCACACCAGGAGGGTGTGATAGAATGCTGCGGGTTCTGATAGTCGTGCACAGAGGATGCATTCCTGAATCTACGGATTCAGACAAAGACATGTTGCAGGCACAAGAACTGAAGTCAACAACTCGAAGAAGGCCATGAGGTTGTTGAATACCTCAAGAGGCAAGATTGTATTTGAGAACACAGTCGCAGACGGAACTTATGTTGTGAGTTCTGAAAAACTCTATCAGGAGGACATTGAGCAAGTGCAAGGAGTGCACGAAAGGAGAACTCGACCGTGAGTTCGTAAGAAGCAGGAACCACTGAAGGGTTCTTGATACTCTATCAGGTGGGCGTGGAGTAAGTGCCAGAGTACACAGAGGGATTCTATTGAGTTCAGAAGAAGGCGGAAGCTCTGAGGAGTTTCGTAAGAGGCTCTGCCAAGTGGGCATTGAGCATATTCACAGGGTTATTGGATACCCAGAGAGACTCAGCAAAAGATTGCTTAAGCGAGGGAGTGCCAAGAGGGCGTCAGATACTCCATCTGAGGGATAAAGGAAAAAGGACAAGTTTTCCTTGGTGGTCATTTTCTGCAAATGGAAGCTCAGATGAGATAAGCTTTTTTCTCATTTCCTCAGAAGTGCAGGTAGGCACAGGAGCCATGCAAAGTGTGCGCAGGCCAAGTTTAGGTTCAGGGTTTTGTAACCTGAAGGATAATTGAGAGACTGTTATTGCAAGGAGTGCGCAGAGTCGAAGAATTTCATACTTAAAGGTATCTGAAGTTTTGTTGTCGCAAGGAGTGCATTCAGGAGTCTTCTTGAAGACTCGAAGTAGTGGAAAAGCCCAGAAGGGTTAGAATCTTCGCAGTCCCTGAAGAGAAGCAAGGAGGTTGGCACATTGAAGCCTTGATAAGGCGAAGTGACATTGAGTTGAAGGTGGGTAAATACCGCAGAGAAACACTTTGATAAATTCACAGAAGTTCCCAAGAGGAAGAGAAATGGATGGTCGGAATTCTCCCTGGAGAATTCGCGAAGTCCCATGAGCCGTCAGATCTCGCAGACAAGCAAGGAGGTTACGACGAGCGTTTTGCAAGAGGAATCTCGGGAGAGAGAGGGTCATAAATCTAAACCAATGGGAGTCGTTGGATTCACCCCAGAAAGTTCGTTTCGAGAATTCGTAGGTGAAAGAGCCAAAACCTCAGCGTGTGGACTTGCGAAATTGCGAATTCTAAAACCCCGATGAAAGGCGGAAGGTCATGTAGCAGGGAAAATACTTTGGACACGTGGTGAAGTCCGAGTAGATCGGAAATTCGAAGTTCGCGCTAACGAAAGGTTTGGGGATCGAGAGTCTAGGACTCCTGAAACTCGGAATTTTGAAGTTATATGGGCGTGTAGTCTGAAAGGAGGTGACAGGTGGCAAGAAGCCCACGTCGGTGGAAGGATTGGTGGAAGTGACTCATGGAAAATTCCCATTGTGGGGTCCAGCTGACGTCATTTCAAGAAATCGGGAATCGGAACTTCGAGGGTCTAGAGGACAAGAGATCGAGCGCTTGGGTTGCGAAACCCCAAAATAAGGTCTTGGTCATGTGAAGGATGATCACTTGGACCGGAGCATAGCTAGGCGGGGCTAAGGCATTGCCAATTCATCATTTCACGGATCGGTGAATCAGGAGTCGAGAGGACAAGAGATTGGGCTCTCGCGTCAATAAATCCTGAAGGACATATGGTTGCGGTCATATGAGCATTGGTCATGTGGGCCAGAGATAGATTATGGGCTAAATGATGAAGGTGCGTCTTGGGTAATCGACAACCGGTTGATTGTGAGAACAGAGGTTCTCGACATCAGGAAACAGAAAACCCCGAAGCCCGATCATTGTATTTCCTGTTGTGGAAACACAAACTCCATTTTGGAGGAAAAAGTCACAGGTGCGTGTAGAGGCCATGACAGGGCAAGAAGGACCTATGGATTATTGTGAATAGCAATTCCCGTGGGGATTGAAAGAGCCGCTTTGGCTCAGGAATTGAATGAATGATCCTCTGAGCGGATGTAGAGTGCATCTGCATCACATTTGTTGAGATTATTATAAATTAATGGATAACACGTTTCTACAGGAAACAACATTTTCTATAGAAACTTAAATGACAAAGCATTGGAGTTGTTTGGCCCCACCATTCGCATAGGGTGGAATGGCCAAGATAGAAAAAAGAAATATGATTTGATAGACCACAGGGTATACTTTTTCGGCAACACTTTCAACAAGAAAGTGGTTACAAAGTTATCCAACGAGAATTTAAAATATACCAGGGCCCAATATAGGGAGAAATTGCAATTAGACCTCAAGCATGAGAGCCCTCCCATGGTTCTGGAGAAAGAGTGGAAGGCCCTGGTAGAGGATGCAAAGGAAAACTTGTTTAAAAAACAAGGAAGACATCCACGAGTTGGTCAAGCAAGGTACAACACATGTCATATTATTAGTGAAATGTGCTCATTTATGTTTTTCTTTCTTGTTTTAAGTAACAATTC
Organism: Picea sitchensis; assembly: GCA_010110895.2. Classification (NCBI taxonomy): domain Eukaryota; kingdom Viridiplantae; phylum Streptophyta; class Pinopsida; order Pinales; family Pinaceae; genus Picea; species Picea sitchensis. The sequence continues at coordinate 1,399 of SNQJ01S0205939.1, read as the reverse complement.
CGATATCTAATTTTTTTCAAACATTCCATATGTAGGCTACCAGACACCTCCAAAGAAACCAAGGCTAGAATGGAAAATCACGGGCAGCATAAACTAGGCCAGGGTGGCTATGGAAAACTAAAATCTCAAATCGTAATATTTAAATGATTAACTTTGATTAATATTTATTTAACAGTAGCGAACAAATATATGTTTTTGTTATTGGTATTTTTAATGGTGTTATGCATTGCAGTTAAATATGTTTGACATTGTTGCCACTGAGGAGGACCTAAAGCTTGGTTATAAGCACGGTTTTAAAAGTGTGATTGAATATAGGAAAAGCTTGTGGAAGACTCCAATCTCCCCAACCACACAAGTATATAAAATGAATAAGGAAACCGCAGTAGCATGCTTGCAAAGTCTATTCATATTTTATTATATCACCCTTAACTAAGTATTTATGTTTTTTTTCAAGCAACAGTGCAACCACAGTAGTGAATCTAGCAGTATTCAACAAACACCACGTTATACAATGGTGCACATGTCCAATGATAGTGGGGAGCAGAGTACCCATTCCGGTATGTATGCTTCAAAATTAGAAATATTTATTGTGATTGTAGATATTTATTTCCTAACTTATACTTATATTTTTTCTTCTCAAAATTGAAGAGCATGTAGCTCAGGAGGGTGAACTATGAGAGGAACCAAGTGGACAAGAAATTAATGCACCAACTGTCACAACTACACAGATAGGTAAAGACCAATAGTGTAATGTTAATCAAAATAATGAATTAGTTATTTCAATTATATTTCAACATATCAATATGATCATTTTTCATTGTTGCAGTTCACGACCCTGCATAGATGCCTCGACGCCCTTCTCAGTGACGTACCAGAAGTATGGTACATGAGCGCATGGAAACACAAACAATAGAAGGATAGGGCACAAAAAATACAATGTCAAAGGATGATTATGACACCCCAATTGTCAATTTTATGAATGTAAAAAAATATAAATCAAAGAAAATTAGATGTATAAATTCATGACTTGTATTTGGATGTTTATCAATGTTTCTAGTATGAAATATTGTTTATATGAATTACAACATTATGCTTGAATGTTTATATGTTCATATGTTTTGATGACTAACCTAGTTATGCATGAATGTCTATATGTTTTCTATATAAACAAAATCATTTGTTGGGTATGGGGAATTGAAAACGATGTGAGGGGGGGATGGGCCATATGAGCTTCCACCTTCACGTGGTTGGCCCTGTTCAATAGAGAATAACCTATTCTCGAAACAAAGAGAAGCTCATTAAGGTATGCGACCAATTTATTTTTTTCTAGAGTATTTTACATAACTAAATGCATGTTTATTTGCTTATATATTATTTACTCATATAAAGAATTTGTCTT
>SNQJ01S0205937.1:14561-30983 GCA_010110895.2 Picea sitchensis | reverse complement strand
TGTGCCCAAGATGACCTCTTCAGTGAATTCCATTGACTTATAGCTCAAAATAGTCAAAATCATGGAAATCGTCGGAATGCAATGAAACCAAATCCAACCTGTGTGGAATGGATCATAATGATGGAATATGATCATCAATGCAATATGGACCCCACAATGCCTCTCAAATACCCCTTTACTCTCTATAGCATCCATTTGGCTATTCTGGTCATCATAAATCTTTGCCCTGTGATGATGTCCCAAAGTGGGGACATTACATATGTATCCATACAAATCACAAATAATTAATTTAATAAGACGTGGTTCATTAAAAGTGATTCTATAAATCTCAATTGAAGAAGAGTCCAGAGATGATACAAAATGTCAATGGTGGATGTTTGGTGAGGAAGAATTGACACCATCAAGTCACAAGTCAAGTTGATTCAAATAACAATAAGGTAGACTATATGGAAGTCAATCAACTGCAAGACGAGTCGAAGACAGGTCGATCGACTGCAAGCCTACATATTGATGGAAGTTGCAGAATACAAGTCCATCAATTTCAATACAAGTCAAAGACAAGTTGACCAACTGAAGGTCAATGTCAAAGACAAATTGAGTTGGGAAATACATGTCGATCGAAGCAAGTTGAGATGACCAAAGTTGAATTTCTCAAGTTGGTTTTCTTCCAAGTCGATTCGGTCCAATAAAGAAGTAACCTAAAGGTCGAAGTCGAAGCAAACTTAAATAGAAATCGGTTCGAGGCTGAAGCAAGATGGGTCGACTAGAATTGAAAAACTCAAGTCAAAATTTCTCCTAGTTGGGTCGACCAAAAAGATATTTTTCGGTCGAATGAGGAAGAAAATATGAAAAAGAGTGAGGCCAAGTCAAATATTTAGTGACTAGCAGGTGAGAGGGAACCATTTTAATATAATGATCAAGTAAAATGTTTACAAGTTGAGTTTAAATTATCACCAATAAAGGAGATATGTGGAGGTTGATTTAGACATTCATGAAAAGGTAATATGTACTGAAGTCGATTTGGCATCCGATGATGAAAGGAAGATATGGACAAGTTTCCTTCAAAGAACTGCCTATACCGGCCACCTTGCACACTTTATGGGGAAATTTCTTGTGTGTCGGCTAATTAGTCATGTTATGAAAAAAAAACATGTTGTAGAATTTTGAAAGTCATTCCCATCACTCTAGAATATTCATATGAAAATCGTTGTCTAAATTGGTGCTCGGAAATGAATTAATAAAAGTTGTCATTTGTGTTAATTAAATGAAGGGGTGAAATGTTTCATTCCAAAAGGACACATTGTTTCAAAGTGGCATCCTTTGGAGGACTATATAAGTAAACTAATATGAAGGGAAGAAGGTGTATTTGTGGATATATATATATATATATATATATAATGGATTGAATTAAAGTACATTCTATCAAGTTGGTGCATGTTTACAAGATGAGTCTTGTCATGAGGATTGGAGTCCTCATATCTTAGTTGGATATGATATCAACAAGTTGGGTCTTGCTATGAGGGTTGGATTCCTCATTTCTTAGTTGGATCTGAAAACTACAATTTGGGTCTTGTATCAGAGATTTGGATCTCTCATATTTAGTTGAAGTCGAATTAAAGGATTGATTTTATATATATTCATACAATTTAAATAAATAAAAGAATTATATTTTATCTACTTCATACAGTTTGTGTTTTCTATTTTTATGAATAATTAATTGAGTTGTATACATCTTATTCAATTAGTTTAGTTAATCTATGAAACTGTGAAAAGTAGTCAAAAGTTCCAGACACTAATTCACCCCCCCTCTCAATGTCAGTGTGTGTTTCAACACCTACAAACAAGGGTTTTCCCTATGTTATATCTCTTTGACATACATGTGGGGTTGAACATTATTGTTTGTCCCAATATCTTAAGGCACCAAATAAGGAGGCTTGACCATACCCTTAGTCATAGTACCTGATTTCCCAATTACTCGAGAGTATATTCCTGAGATTTATTTTTGGTGTCACTATAACAATCAGTCAATGGATTGGTTGATAAAGGGTTGGTTTTAGGAAACCTAGGGGGATCTTGATATACCTGTCAGTATGTGGGTGTGATGGGCATGTACATATTATGTCTAATGTGGTTCTACTCGAGGGGTACCAACAAGGGCTACATAGGTTTCCAACAAGGTGAAATGTTTGTTTGTAAACAACCCCATGAAACTATCTATATTTCCTGCATGCATTCTTCCCCACCATAGTTTTATATGCTAATTGACATATCTCTATGCTTTAAAGATGACGAAAATACATGTCTCTACACTGAAATAAAATTCCCACAATTTCCTCATAAAAATATTCATCAAAATACCTATGGAACAACAAAATATTGAGAATAGAAACACCAACAATAATACCTTTATTGAAACAAAGTAATGTTCACTTACCTCTTTGATGGGGAAACCTCCAGAAGAGTACTTCTCTATTACAATAATTCTCAAGACAAATAATTATCATGCCTCCTACTCTTATTTATACTAATTTTATATTCTAAAATATATTCTAGAGGAAGATATTTCTATAAGTGAAAGCTTCTATTAGGTCTTCTTACATTGATTTGTTCGCATTTATTAAATAGGAATTATTAACTAATTTCGGCCTTTATTACATGGAAAATATATTATTCTACCTAGGTGATGAGTTAGGGAGGTTAGATAGCTAACATCCTCTAACTACTTAATTGACCTATTTATTACCCAACAAATACCAAGTTGGCCTTATTCCATGATTTATTTCCACATTAAACTAACTATTCCCCTTAGGTACCCACCTAGTTACCCCCTATTACATTAATCATCCTCCCTAAGTATTAGGCAATAGTTCTAAACTAGCTTCAATGAAGGTATTTCACAGTCAATTAGCAAAACTGACTCCTCTCCATGAATGATAACTTGGAAAGGTGCAAAAGCATTCATAGTATTAACCGATGTTTGGTATACCCATAATGTCGAGAAAAGATTCAAGTGCTAGTTGGTATTATTCTTTCCACCATCCTCTACATCATAGTCTTAAAATTTTTATTAATCGCTTTGAATTGACCATTAGACTAAGGATAGAGGAGACAAGTTTTCATGTTAAAAACCCAGCTTGGTTGCTAACTCGATTATCATTTTATTTTGAAAATGTGATCCAGATCAATAACTATTAAAACTAACACAACAATATAGGAACAAGAAACGCACACAAATACATAGAACCAATATTTATCTTGAAAACCCTTAACCATGAAAATCAATACCTAATAGATATACATTAACCTTTTCCAAACCGACCAAGACAGGGCACACGATGCATTTTGCAATGGAGTTCTTCAAGCCTTTGAATATACTTTATCACGTAAAATAGCATGCGTTAACCAATACCATGGGTTCGTAAACCACCAACAATAAACCCATTGATGACCAAATGAAGGTTATATTAACTAATTTATGACCAAGTCAAGATTAACCTACAATTCCCCCCTTTAATATTGACTTTGGATAAACACCTACCCCCCTCAAAGCTTTTCTTACTTGGTTTCCAAGAATACAACATGCATGCCCCCTATCACCTAGGTCTATATCTATACTTTACTGGTGAACCATGAAACTAGGAGTATGCATGCCTAAATAGGTATTACAACCATATGAAACTGAAGAGAGTGAGATGGGCACAATAAACACAAAAATACATAGAGTTGATATTTATCTTGGAAACCCTTAATCAGGAAAACCAACACCTAATAGATATCTATTAACCTTGTCCAAACCAACCACTTGACGAATTTTACAATGGGGTTCTTTGAGCCTTTAAATAGGTTTCATCACATCAAATACCATGGGAAATCAACATGGGTTACAAAATACCATGGGCCCATAAAATAGTATTGATTGCATTTATTCTTTTGTTACCATTTCATTTTCAACTTATTTTCCCTAAAGGCGTTTTCATTGAAAAAAAAAAATATTCACAGAGACAAGCTAGTTGAAAGAGTTGTCTCTAAGATAGTCTATAGGAGGACAAGATTCTTTTGTGTCCTCCACTCCCACTCAATCGGTGGATGTACATTCTTTGCAATCGTCGACTAACCTGAATGGTAACCAGCAACCAGGAGGGAATAAAAGGAAAGGACGTGGTAACAATACTAAGGGTGGGAGGAATGATAATAAACCCAAGGGCAATGCTAATAATGATAGATTGAAGCTTAATGTTGGTGAGGGAAAGAAAGAGAAGCGGAAGGTGAAATTCCCTTGTAAGCTTTGTATTTATGATCATCATACCCACTTGTGCCCCAAACTCGAGGAAGCTATGAAGATTTTATCTCTACCGCCCTTTGTGTTGACTAATTCTTTTTTGCATAATTATAACATGGCATCAAGCTCCTCTAATGTTGGAAATGTGATGTGTGGAAGTCAAAACCCACTGGCGCAAGATGGTGACCATCTATGAATCAATATGGTCAAGTCTCAGGTTAATGTAGCCACTTAGTCTCGCTATTACAATTATTCATAGGTTGTTCCAGGTCTAGATTCTCCCCCTCCTCTGGAGACACCTTTATAGATCAAAAATACAGAGCCTCCACCTCATATTCCGAAAGAAAAACTTAAATGGTCTACCTACAACCCTAATGCTAGAGCTTCCTAGAATTACTCCATTGTTGAGGATCTAGGTCAAACCCCTTACACGATGTCAGCTTTGGAGGTATTCCAGACCTATCCTTCGCAAAGGAATGAGTTTTTATCTATGTTAGGAGCTCTAGACCCCTGTGGCTCTAAGCTTATCAAGTTTTACGTCATGGATGTGAATCCTTGCTTTCCTTACCATGTGGTCTTCCAAATCCATGGGGATTACTCAAAGTATACCATCAAATGTATTGTTATTGATTAAGGTGTTGCAATGTGTGTGATGTCCCTAACTTGTTGGAAAGCCATTGGCCCTCCAACCCTCTCTCAATATTTGACCATGTTGACCACTTTTGATGGTTATTATTTCTGTCCCCACGATATTATTTCTACCTTTATGGTCTAGTTAGGTGGGAATATGGTGGAGGTGGATGTCGAGGTGGTTGATGTGCCCCTTGACTATAACTTATTACTAGGGTGTAACTAGACTTATTCTATGACTGCAGTCGTATCGTCCATTTTTATCACTTATGTTTTCCTCACGATGGGAAAATCGTGACGATCAATCTGTTTTCCTTTGCGCACGCTAGCCCCAATGCATTAGTTGGACCTTCGATCCCCATGATCGATAATTCTCAGCTGGAAACTAAGGATATTGGTGTCAGAATGTATTCATCCCTTATGGGTACCTTTCATTTCATGGCACCAATTCATCATATCTATGCCATGTCCAGTAGGTCTGCTTCATCAATGAGGTATGTTCCTTTCCGCACTTCGTATTTTAACGATCCTTGGACCCTACCTTCCTTGACCTCGTCTTGTGAAGGCCAGTCACATATCGGAATGTCAATGCCACTATCGGTGACAGAGATATCATATTGGGTCGTTCTTGACTCTTCTTCCAACCCATATTTTGTCTCCTCACAGATGGATGAGGAGGATCATTTTCTTAAGCCCGTATGGGCCACTTCATTGTATTTATTACATGATTTCCTTGGTGATACTTTACCTTCAGATGAATCAATTGTAGAGGCCATGAATGGTTCTGATAGGCCACAGGATGATATGCATCATCGTGTTGGACATATTTTCTTTGATGTGTTGTCATTGATGTCAACAGTCGATGTCATTACATTGTAATGATGAGTTGGTATGAATAAAGTGCAGAAGAATCTACCTATATCTTAGGAGAGGTAGCATGCAGAAATCCATGTACAGAAGGACTAACAGAGTACAAGGAATTAAGATCTTAGGAGGGTTAGCAACTGAATATCGGTGCATAAATAAATGCAAAAAACAATTATTAAAAAGCTCAGAAGAAATAGCGATGAAACAGATCAAAAGATCAGAAGAGATGATGCACATGAAGCTCAAAAGAGATGATGCATAGGAGTCATTCATTATCATTTCAGGATAGTCCAGGTTCGTCAGATTAAAGAGAAGTCAGAGGAATTGCTACTCCAGAGTCCAGGAGACACGAATAGCTGAAGTTCCAAAATGAAAGAGAAATGTTCATCTCAACTCTTCATTAAGTCATGATCATCGATTGTGATTAAAGCCTCTAGATAAGTAAGGATCGACTGATCACAAAATATTAAATATGGAACGTCTGATATACTAGTGAATAGTGTATACGCACTTCGGTGAAATCTGCTTCGGGAGGTTTGGAAGGTCGCAAAGGCCTGAATTCCCAAAGGACAAAGCACCATAGGACTTGGTTCCAACCCTCGGTCATGGGTTATGAACATATAATCCATAAGGTGTTGGGTACATCGCTTATTTCATAAACTTGTGGTTTTGCGTTGTTGGTCACATGTACATGGTTTAAAGGAGGCACCTCTACAGAAATCAATTTATGAAATATTTGCAGAGACATTGAATCAAGTTAAAAATAAATCAATCCATATTTGTGATCAATTTATGAAAAACACTCTCACTGAATTAAATAATTAACAATAATTTTTGAATAATAATAGTGGTTATTGTTAATGTTAAAATGAAGAGGTGTGATGGTCCAAATTAAGGGACACAATGCTTCATAGCTCACACCAGTTGGAAGAGTATATAAACAATAAAGAATGGTTAGAAGAATGTGTCTCTGTATTCTAGATCAGAAGATCAAAAAATAAATAGAGTCCAAGAAGAAGAATAGATGGTTCTTATGAAGTGAGGGTGGAAGGGAGGAGCATGGAAGGATTCATATCCTTACTAAGCAAATTGTAAAAAAACGGAGTTGGTGCTTCCTAGGGTTGGTGCCCTAAAGTTAAGGGAGTTGGTACTTCCTAGGGTTGGTTCCCTAAAGTCAAGGGAGTTGGTGCTTCCTAGGGTTGGTGCCCTAAAGACAAGGGAGTTGGTGCTCTAAAAAGGATTGGTGTCCTCCACTATTCTTTATAAAACCTTGTAATTCTTGTTAAATATATTTATACAATTTATTTTGCATACAATTTGTTGCTGATTTATTGTGGTAATCAATAAAATATAAAAAGTAACTACTAATTGTTCTAAAGGAGTAATATTGATTCACCCCCTCTCTTAGTATTCTAGCACATCACTCTTACTTCCTCCTAGATCTTTCTAGAATTGAAAAAGATGATTTTAGATATACCTTGAGCGAGATAGTCGGTCACATCATAGCTCCACTCAATACGCATGGCATTTATGTTGAAGGAAACATGGCGAGTATTTCACCTGTCGTCACGATCGATATCTCTCATATTCCTGGTAAAGTTGAAAATGTGTACATCGGTGCAGATTATTCACCTAAATAAATTCAGATCTACATCGAACTCTTCAAGGAATTTTGTGATGTATTCACTCGCTCATATGAAGAGATTCCGGGAATTGACCCTCATATTTTCGAACATGAGATTAAAACCTACCCGAGTGTTAAACTCGTTCGACAAAGGATTAGAGATGTTAATCCTAGGAAGGTCCCTACTATTACGGCAGAGGTGGTGAAACTACTTAATCAAGGATTTATCTACCCGACTCCCTTGACTGAATGGGTATCCAACCCCATTCCCATGAATAAGAAGCAAGGAACCATCTGTGTGTCCATGGATTTTTGAGACTTGAATAAGGCATAACCTAAATATAACTTCACTACATCGTTCATTGATCAGATTCTCGATGAGTGTGTGGGAAGCGAGGTTTTTTTTTTTATGGATGGATTTTCAGGGTATAACCAGATTCATATTAAACTCGAGGATCAATAGAAGATGACATTTATTTTTCCTTAGGTTACTTTCGCATACCGGAAAATTCCTTTCAGCCTTAAAAACGTTGCAGAAACATTACAACAAGCCATGAACTTCACCTTTCATGATCTCAAGGATATAGTCAAATCTTATCTCGATGATATCACTTCTCACTCTCGCAAAAGAGTGGATCACTCTACCCACCTTCGGCTGGTTTTTGAGATATTTCACTATTATCACATATGTTTGAACCCTCATAAGTGCATATTTTCATTAGGTCGGGTCATCTTTTAGGATTCTTAGTTTCTGAGACTGGGATCATGGTGGATCCTTTAAAGGTTGAGGAAATACTTTGATTGCCTCCCCCGTGCAACATTCATCATTTTCAAGGTTCACAAGGGAAATCTAACTTCTTACATCGATTTATAGTAAACTCTGCCAATATTACTAAGGGTTTCATGTGTCTTTTGAAGAAGGACACTTCGTTTATATGGGATGAGTGAGCTCAGGAATCCTTCAATGCTAGCGGAAAAAACCACCCCTTTAACTACACCAGGGTTCAGAATGTAGGCAGATCGATTAACTATCTAGAATTCAATTAATTCTCTATAATACCCCAAACATACCAAAACTCATATGAAGAAATCAAAGAAAAGGGATATCGGGTAAATATATGTCTAATCACGTGTCTGGTGATGACCTCCTCGTGCTTGGAAGTTCCACTGACTGCACACCTCCTCCCAAGGTTGACCTGCATCCAAAGATTGACAAACGAAAAACTACAAGCATGTTATTCCATATATAAGTTAGGGTTATATGTTACAATGTCAATCATAAACCAATAAAATTATTCAAGACACCATCATTTGGGAGAGGAAAATGTAATTCTTTTATTAATAACACAAAGATTATACCTTTACAATATAAGTCGGACATCGTTCCGCGAACCTGGTTCGCGATCCTCTTCACCAAGCTCCAAGTGTTCCTTATATGAACTTCTCCTCTCAACCTTATGATCTCTTCTAGGGAATTGAATGGGTTAAATGGAGGAAGAAGGGGCTAATGAGGGAATGCTCAGGAAATTCTCACAAAAGGCAACAATATCTTGGGCAAGGAGGGGATGTGAAATCAGGCAGAGTTTCATTGTTCTTATGCTTAGATGTGAAATCTGAACCAAACACCTCCTTTTATTTGCCAAAAGGATGTTTATTCAGTTGGGTGACGGGATATAGAAGGTGGATTAGTTGGGAAACTACCAATAGCCCGTCAATTTCAACGAATTCCTTGCAACTTTTTCAAGTATACGCGGGTTGTAATGGTGTAGCGTGCATATGTATGCGAGTTGTAGTGGTGCAAAAAGCATATGTACGTGGGCAGTAATGGTGCAGGGCACATACATCTTCTAAAAATTGTTTTTTTAAGAAGAGAAACTCAGCAATGCTTTGGAGAAAAAATGCAAGTAAGAGGGTCAAGGCCATGTATGCATGTGTAGAGAAATTTAGGGTTATAATAGATTCCCCCTAATGTGTGAGGTCATAAAATAAACTGATGGTTGAAATACATTACAATATCTTCACCAATGTACGAAATCGAGTGAGCCCGGGACCAGATTTTGGGAGGTTCCATCTGGAAAATAACAATTGTCTCTCCGAGGCGGGCATACCCATGTTGGGGTTCAAATAAATCATGGATTCCAAAAAAATACACTACAGATCAATGTCATATAACTATATAAAGTGTAGCCGTGAGCAATACACATCACATCTACATATAAAAATCAAATATATACAAATATAGTATCCATCTTCAAGAAGCCAACAACACCCGATGGCTGGAGATGAGGTCTTCATAACTCGAGAACAACTTCAAGATCTTCAAAACTCAGGTAGGATTATAATGGGAGTGCATAAATAACTACCATGAGGTCTTTGATGGCTCACTGGGAAAATACAAGAGGATCTCGATGATCGGGCAAAGGACTTTGTCTATTTTCAATCAGCACTTGATAGGACTCTTGGGATGGCCGACTCATGAGGTCAAAAGACAAACTGCAAAAAGGCCGACTCAGGTTGGGTGAAACTTCCCTTGGAAAAAATCACGAAAGATGATCAGACTTGGGCAGCATGACACTGACATAAGTTCGCGATGTAGGAGGAAACACAAAATCTCCATGTGTTTGGAAGAGTAAACAAACAGAGGAGGGCACATCTCTATGTAGCGAGAACAACTTTCTAAGGTCATACTAGATCCCAATGCTTGACGAACAAATGGAAGGATGTGCTTTGTCCAAGGGTGACTCTTTGTGCTTCCAAGAAAGAATACATATTTCATGTCCCCTCTTTTTGGGATATTTGATTTTTTTTGTCTTTTTCAATTTTTTAAAGAGCTTGAAAAAAAAATAAAGAATGCTACATTACAAAGGAGGAACGAGTATCGCAAGCTAGCATACTAGTTCCAAGCGCAAGGAACACATTAATGCTCAGAGAAAGGAGACATGTGCACAAAAAGGACACTCGGGAAAAATTCCTCCATGGGTCAAGGTGTCAAGTCACAGAGGTAAAGTGCTACAAGGCTTGTGTATAAGGCATACCTCAAAGGTTTAGTTGATAGCAACATGGAGCCGGAATTAGGACAAAGACGCAGAGATGCAAATGCGATGAAACATGACACAATGAAACCCCCTTCAATGTAATTTTAACGAGCCTAGAGAAGGTAAGCTCAGTAGTTTTTTCACATTTAGAGAGTCTAGAAAAACATAAAAGAAGACTCCAAGGAGTAATGTTTTCTAGAGATAGTCTAGTCGGTTAGAAAATGGGTAAACTGGCACCGAAAAGATGTCTATTCAAAACTATTTAAACGAGTGTGACAAAGACAAGATCACTTGGAAATCTTTTCAATTTTAAGGAGTCTGAAAAGAGCTTAACAATGGACTCACAGCCTTTTTCTGAATTTAGTCCCCTTAGATCAAAAAAGTATAAAAGTTACTAAGGAGAACTCTCCCAGCGAGACGAATCTCCCGAGGTGTACCTTTTTCTGCTATAATCTACAGGCTAGAAAAAGGGGTAAACTCATGCCAGTAGATGTTCTGGACCAATTTAATGAATGTGAAGGAACAAGGTCACTCAGCGATATTTTCAATTTTAGGGAGTTTGAAAAGATCTTAACTATGGACTCCACAGGGGTTCATTTTTCGTAAGTAATCTCCAAGGCCCAAAAAAGGTGATAAACCAAAACCAAGGAGAATGTTCCTTTTTCAAAAATTTAGTCCCTTAGGCCCAGAAAAGGGTTAAACTTACGCCTGAGAATACTCTTATAGCGAACCTAAGTTCCTAGAGCATACCTTTATTCATAAAATTGATCGTCCAGACCGAAAAAAGGGTAAACTACCATCGGACAGACGTGCCTTCAAATTTGAGTTTGGAAAGCGTGAAGGACAACAAGATCGCTCGGAAATCTTTTCATGTTTAGAGAGTCTGAAAAGGGCTTAAACAAGACTCCAGAGGGCTACTTTTCTCAGTTAATCCAAACAAGATCGAAAAGCATAAATACAGTCTCATAAGATGTTGCTTTCATATTTCAAATCGAGCTTGAAAGAAAACAAAGCATGCTCATTTGGGAGTCTCGAGGGTGAGGCCAAGAATGATGGTGCATCAAACGAATGAGGCTCAATCTCGTAATCATGAAAGGACTAACAAGGACTCCTGAGCCTATAGTCATTACAGACAGCATGGATGCCAAAATGCAACAAGGATCTACCTAGGGCATCCATGTAAAGGTAGGCTCTACCACCTAATTATGACACTTCTAGAGAAGCAATGAAGGTTTTGTGTCGCACTTTGGTGGGATCGATCCTATGGAAAAGAGGAAAAGAAAATGAGATGCAGAAAGTGGAGAGGAAATCCTAACTTATATGAAAAAAGTTGGAAAAAATGACTTTTACCAAAGGATACCAAAGGTGAACCATCCCAAAAAGGTTACCAAACCAAAAGAAAAAGTGTATCATAACATCCAATAAGAAACTCGGACTCGGAACCAAATAATTTATGGGCCAGGAAAAATGACAAAGGGGGTCAAACAAGTGGCAAAAAGGGGCCAAATTTTTTTTTAAATAGAAGTTAACAACTCATTTTCACCATTGCATTTTGAAAATTGACCAAAAAGGATAAAAATCCACTTTTCTAAAGAAGTTAATTTCGAGACCTTTAGTGGACGAAATTATCTTTCGCTCAGACCAATTAAGTACAAATGCATCCCTCTTGCATTTCAATTCTTTATTTATGCATTTGTTTTTTTTTTTAGGGGGCTCACTCTCCTAAAAAGAGAGTACATGAGTGTATGTGGGATGTCCAAGTATAGCCCGCGTATGTACTCAAGTAGAAAGCACTATGCCTGTATACATACGTGAATGAGGCCAAAAAAGCCCACGTACACCCTCAAAAGCTTGGAAAAAAATTTAAAATGCAAGAGATAACTCCCTTTTATTTGCCATGGAATAGGATGTATGTCCCCTGGAGGGAGAGGGAACATGAGTACATTGATGTACTGGTCGAAGAGGACCTTGCTTCCATTGCTGGATTGAAACAATGTGGTCTATGGAAGTTCTTCTGGTGTCCATTTATGAGGGCACAACCCAGCCTAATGAACACCCTGGTTGACTAATGCATCCATATGCATATTCCTTTATGATAGAGGGATAGTCATTGACTCCAACGACTGAAGATATCTACTTCATGACTAGCCTCTCGAGGAGAGGGGAACTGGTCAATCTGTAGACATTTCCCCCAGGGCCTTCTAACATTGAGGATTACATACGGATTTACTGTGAGGCAGGCACTAAGAAGGTAGGTTCTCAAATGTTGATTCACAAGATCACAAGCTTGACTCTGCGAGTGATATTACTATTTATTGGGCGGATTACTGGATCTGTGGCCCTTCACTAGGCTTCTCAGGAACACATACATTATGATATTCAGTGTCAGGAGGCCCAAATTGTTTACTAGAGTACGAACATGCTCACATGCATGAAGAGACAACTAACAGAGTGTTGGCTACGCAGGAACAAAAACTTCAGGTTTGACACTATTCTATGCCCATTCTTCTTCTAGAGAGTGCCCAGCCTTAGTCTTAGAGAGACTATGCGAGGGCATGTGGCCTCCTTCCCAGCAGTATGCATATGGGGAGTATTGTTTCCATGATAGGGGGGAGGGAGGACCATAGAGGCCTTTGATGACACATTTTTTTACTAGTGGGCATGAAAGATTCCATTGATAGAGGACTACCCCTATGCTGGAATCAAATTTTCCAGGGATCCAGACGTGCCCATGCCTCTCAGAGAGGAGTGAGGAGAGATAGGTAACATGTTTTTAATGTTATTTAATTTTTAATTGTTTTTATATATATCATTTTTATGTGTGTACTAGAGTACTGAATTTCATGTATATGTTATGTATATATGTGGGACCCATGTTCTCGACAGTCTTCACGAGGACTCAATGATGTCCTCGACCAGAGGCAGGACCAGTAGCAGCCAGCGGACCAACAACTGCAAGGGGACCTCCAGCCAGAGAGGCTGAGAGAGTTTTGAGACAGGTGGAGGGAAACCTGATTGTTCTCACTCGTACAGTACCCATGGCCGAGATCGAGAATCTCCCACCTTCTATGTAGCCTCATGTAGTGGGGGTGCCATGGACATGGGTCCAACTCTTCCGGCATTTATCCAACATCACCGTCCACTATGGAGGGGCCAATAGGCCCCGAGCTTAGATAGGCTAGACCTTTATGTGTCGAGGGCATCATTATATATTTTTTGAGGGCATAATCCCAGCGATGTATACCGAACTTTATTTTTGAGGCATTCACGCCCACCTATGTACTCATAACACTTTTTGATACATATATTTATTTACATATTATTCTTCTTATGGATCACATTTTTTTACAAATGTATGTACATGTGTATGTGTGTGCTTATTTTTATGTGTGTGCAACATGCCAATATAACACTTGATTATCTAGAGTATTTTTCATATGATTATATCCTCTAGGAACATGGATATACGTAATGTAATCAAAGTAATGTTCTAATAGACGTACCCTAATCAAACGTTGGTTCAAAGTAGGATCATAAACGTGGTAAAGTCCATTTAACTGGGAAACAACTAGATGAGCATCTAAGTAGACCCGAAGGTGATAAATTCCATGCGAAAAAACATCACAAAGCAACTCTATCACTGTGCTATACTCAGAGACATTGTTTGCAGCGTCACCTAGACAAATACCTCCGGAATATAGCAGTTGGATTCCAGGTGTGAAAATCACCCAAGCTGCGGAAGAAAGCCTCCGAGTGTGTCAGCTAGCATCATCCACGAACCCAAAGAACACCTCTGATTCACTTGACATCTTCCACAGTGAAAAATAAGACATAAATAACTACACGTCCATAAAACAAAAAGAAAAAAAACTGTATAAGAACTATACATATGTACAACAAGTCATCCAGGCGACCAACCTAAGAGTAATACTTCTTGAGGTAGAGCCCATTTCTAGGCTCCGCCAAGGCATTTCCTTAAAATTCAACCAGATGGTAAGCACCCTTATTTAAGACCTCTTTCATAATGAATGGTTTGAACCACATGGGTTTGAACTTGCCTACCCCTAGGGGATATTTGTCTTGATCATAGAGCAGGACAATATCGCCTTCAGAGAAAATCCAAGGACAAATGGACCGATCGTACTAACACTTGACTCATTGCTTATGAGCCTCATTAGTTGAGGCTACATCATGATGTTGTTCATCGAGATGCTCAAGATATAATAGGCGTTCCTCAAGCAGTGAAGTGTCCAGCAGTAATTGTACTGCCAACTTTAAAGACGGGATCTAGCACTCAATAGGAAAGACTGCTTCCATCCTGTATACGAGTTGAAAAGATGAGAAACTGGTGGAAGTCTTTAAAGACATTTGGTAGGCCCATGAGGCTGAGTACAACATCAAATTCCAGTTTGACTTGGAAGAATTGACCATTCGGTGAAAAATTGTCTTAAGAGACTTATTCACAGCTTCAACCTGACTATTCACTTGTGGGTGGTAAGGTGATCAATGTTCCTGCCTCAACCCAAGCTTTGATGTTAACTCGGTCATCATTTTTTTTTGGAATTGACTACCATGGCCAGTGACAATCTCCTTCGGGATGCTAAACCTTGCTACTATCTGGTTAAAAATGAAAAGACTCATTATTTCTCCATCATTGTTAAATGTTGCCATAGCCTCGACCCACTTTGTGAATTAGTCTACTGCTACGATGATGTAACAATGCCCCCTAGCTCAAGTTGGGTGACATGTAGTAAAGTCAATCCCCCACTTGGTGAAAAGGCCAACAGGGATGACAGGAAACATGGGATTAATGTAGGCCAGAAGTAACCAACACGTAGAATATTTTGGGTTGTTTCCAACCCAGAAAAATGACCGCCGCATGCTCCAGTGTGGAAGTCGTTCAGAACGATCTTTGCTTCCTCATGCATAAGGCACCGATGAAGAATGCAATCTACAACTTGGCGATACAAAGTCTCATCGAGTATGAGATAGTTTCGTTCATGATGGTGAATTTGTCAATGCTCGTCGCAGGAAGCAGAAGCAGGGAACTTCAAAGTCTGTAGATAGACTAGTATATCTCCATACTAGGGGTCTGAAGGTGCGATTAGAAAAATATCTCCTTTGATAGGTGATTCTTCGGGTGTGGCATCACTAGAATCGACCGGAAGTTTCGAAATAAGTTTGGCAAAGACCAACGACTTTTTGGATTTCGTGGAAACAAAATCCAAGTCAAATTTTTGGATGATTACAATCCATCTACTAATCTTTCTGCCAATGACCCATCATGTCAACACATATAGGAAAAGGGTTCACAATGGCAATGAAAGTGGTCTTGTGAAGAAGAATGTAATGACGAAACCATTGGATAGCATGAAATGCTACCAAATCAAGCTTCTCAACATGGGAATAGTTGAGTTCCGGCCCAACCAAGCCTCCACTCAGGTAATAAATAACATGCTCCTTGAGAAGATCATGCTCTTGAACCAAGAAGATGCCGATGGTTGACTCTGCAGCGGCCAAGTACAACAAGAAATCTCTATTATAATCGAGAGGTCAGAGTAGAGGGGAAGATGTAAGGGCATGTTTCAATTCTTCAAAAGAGCATTGAGTGGCTTCATCCCAATAGAATGGAACTCCATTTTTCAATAGACACATAAACCGTTTAGTGATCTCGGTGTAATTCGTGACAAAACGCCGAAGAAATTTTGCTTTCCCCTGTAATCTTTGAAGTTGGGGTATTGTGCATGGGGGAGGTAATTGAACTATTGCCTCAACCTTGATTGGATCGACCATGATCCCTGTGTTAATATTTCAAAATCCCACCCAGTTTCAGTCTCGCTGATTTTTCAGTCAAATTTAAATGCTAAATTCAGTTTCGGCACTGTTTCAGCATATGCTACAGCCTGGTGTTTCAGCATCTGCTCACAGCGGTGTTTCAGCATCAGCATATGCTACAGCCTGGTGTTTCAGCATCTGATCACAGCGGT